>JAIUZE010011111.1:0-23768 GCA_022085475.1 Heliosperma pusillum
CGTGAAGACGTTCTTGCTAGAGCGATCGGCCGTCCCGAGCATCCAGGTCGATTGAGGGGCGTCCCATTACATGTCGGAGTCACGAAATATTATGGGACAACTAGCTCGAACAAGAAGAAGAAAAATAAGGGGAAGGCTGACATGGTACGTATACCATTTGTTATTGTCATTTAAAATTCACATGTTATTGTTTTAACAAATTGCTGATTCTACAGTTTGGGCGTGCAGGTTCAGTTATTGGCCTCCGTGATACTGAAGATGAATTCTGGAGGCAAGCCTTCCGAAGAAGAATTGAAGATGATGGAGGATGTCATTAAAAAGGGTGAGGTAGTGCAACAGATTTGCCAAGAGGCAGACACTACTACCTTGCCAATACATGAGGAGGCGGCTGAGAAGATGGGTGAGGTACCTACTGCTGTCGAGGTTTTAATACCTCAAGCCGATAAGGTAAATATGATTTTTTTTTTCTGCATTTGTTCTTTCTAGCAGCCAGGCCTTTGATTGGTTTATTTTATTAGGTAAATGAGTCGGAAAAGGGGACGCAACTTGAGGAGACGGGTGAGGTACCTAATGCTGCTGAGGTTTTGATACCTCAAGCCGATAAGGTAAATACGACTTAACCATTTTGAACCTCTGCATTTGTTCTTTCCAGACTTTACCATTTTGAACCTCTGCATTTGTTCTTTCCAGCAGCCATTGCATGCCTTTGATTGGTTAATTAATTTTATAAGGTAAATAACTCTGAAAAGGGGACGCAACTTGAGGAGCCGGCTGAGAAGACGGGTGGCAATAAGGAGGTATGTAGAATATAAGAAGTTAGTATATGCTGTCAGTGCTAAATCTGGTCTGGACATGTTCAAGTATTATAGCCTACCCACCAACAATAAATACTTGTAACTAACTTTACATTATATACTCAA
This sequence comes from Heliosperma pusillum, assembly GCA_022085475.1. Classification (NCBI taxonomy): domain Eukaryota; kingdom Viridiplantae; phylum Streptophyta; class Magnoliopsida; order Caryophyllales; family Caryophyllaceae; genus Heliosperma; species Heliosperma pusillum. The sequence goes on from JAIUZE010011111.1 coordinate 921, forward strand.
TATAGATCATTTATGATATCTATTATATTTTGGTATTTAGTAAATAATGTGTAGTCTTCAGGCCACAAAAAGGCGGGTAGTTGTTCGTCTCGCCGACCCTTCATTCAAAGAGAATGTGATTGTTGCTCGGGGTTTCGTATACCCAAAGCCCAAGGACTCAGCGGAAACCATCTTGGTTCATGGCGTCCGACTCTTGCCGAAGCATGCAAAAGTGGGGATAGTGGGAGTCGTGAAGGGCTATGGAACCCGTAAACTGCCCGTCCCAGTCCGCGACGACATAGTAATACTGGCAGATGCGGTTAAATGTTTTGTCCACTGGCCTCAAAGCCACATTTTCTTGGCTCGTGATTGTAAAATTCAACAGAATGTAGACGGGGTTAGAAAAATACATCTAATTTAACCCGCCTTTTGTCTTTGTTCATCACCTTCATAAATAGTGAAATTTATACTATGTTTTATTTTTGTTTTGTAGGTAACAAAAACCATGGATAAGTCTAACTCGATAGACAATAATCTTTCTACTACCTCGTCAATACAACAACTTGATGAGGTATTTAATCAACTCTCTTTATATTTTAAGTTCTACTATCGCCTCATCATTGAAAGAGCAACTTAATTTAGTTAGCCACATGTAGGTTGTGAAAGGTAGCACACCGCATCATTTCCCCAAGCTGAAAGAGGTCAGGAGTCTATCCAGTACTAAATTTCATGGGAACGTTTACATGGAAAAAGTACGAACGGTGGCGATGCTGGAGCTTTATAAGGAGGCTGAGAGACGCATAGCAAGCGAGCAATTAATAGTTATTCCGCTCGAGAATGATATTGTAGGGGTAGAACGCCAAGCAATGCTGGATTGGGATACGCTAGCCGTTTGGGCTGGCCTTGACGAGATTGATGTCCAACACCTATATGTTTGGATGAAGTAAGTTTCTTAATAAATTAAATCATGCAGTATTCTAATATTCTGACTAAGTAAGATATAGTGTTTATAATATCGGAATTAAAACCGGCATGTAGGTACTTGAACTCGGTTGTGATCCCCGCCGAGACCAATATTAATCCACTTCCTCAATACGGATTCATGTGCCCAAATGTTTTATCTATGCATATCGAGATGTTTTCGTATGAAGAACGTGTAAATTATATTGCTGGGGAGTTGGCGAAAAACAATAAGCTCATTTTTGCCCCTTATAATGAAGCCGGGTAATATATAATTAATATTACGATTCCAAATACAATTGCAGTTTTATATGTTTGGTTATGATGCATGTTGTGCTTGTTAATAATGATGTGTCTCTCGATCTCTAGGAGACATTGGGTGCTAGCAGCGATCAATCCGACCACGAAGAAAGTATTTTGGTTGGACTCTTTGCATGGACAACCATCCGAGACCTTTAAGAAGTTGATTATTAAGTAAGTTTATAATACTGATGATGATTTGGCACATAATATTAAGTTTCATTTATTATTATTAAGTAAGTTTATGTGACTTTCGGCCTCTTTCCTTTTTTAAAGGGCCTTTGAGAAGAAAAGAGCAACCGGCGATCAACCGACAGAATATTCTGATGATGGCCCTACTTTTATTACGATAACAGGGGTACGTACGCGCAAATACAATACCTTAATAATTAAGTGCATTAAACTAATTACGCATATACATCTGTCTTTTTTAATTACGCATTAAACTAATTGGTAATTGCCTTCTCGTCTCTTCGTTTATTATGTAATAATAGGTCCCTAAACAGCCGGATAGCATCCAATGTGGATACTACGTTTGTCGTTTCATGTTGGAGATTATTAGGCGAAGATATATCAGCATTCCAGAAAGAGTTAGTAGTTTAATGTAGCTATTATTTACTTTTTTTCATTAGAGCTGATATCTTTTCTGCTATATATATATGATCGATGTTGCTAATTATGTATGATATGCCTATACTGTTGTTACCGTACTGATCGATGTCTTTTATTTGTTTTATCCGCAGTATTCAATCAACACGCCACATGTCCCTGAGTACACTAAGCACAATATAGACGAGGTAAGGGACTTGTTGGGCAAATACGTCCTTGATGAACAAACAAAGAATAAATGAAACTTAGATTATTTTGGAAGCAGATAGGGAACTTTAATTTGTATGTAGAAGTCATTAATTAGAGCGAGTTGTAAGTATGAATTGCTCTGAAAGAGATCATTTTGGTTGTATATATCATCTTGCTGCTGCTGTACATGAATTGCCATGTACATGAATTGCCCTGTACATGAATTGCTCTGATTTATATATAGATATATCATTTTGCTGCTTCTGAAATTGGTTTATGATGCGTGCTGCTGCTACTGCTGCTGATTTATGCAGGATTTTCAACTGGTGGCAGGGGAACAAATTACAATTTTTTCAAAAACAATAATAAAAATAATAACAACGGTTTTTCAAAATTCATTAAAAGCGTTGTAACATATTTCCTACCAAAACTTATCATACCTTTAACAACGGTGTATTATAGTATACCTGTTGTTATTAAAACTTTCCACAACGGCTTCTTTATTATACTCCGTTGTAATTAACAATATTCACAACGGGTTTGAAAAATTAAAGCGTTGTTATAATCCTTCCCACCAAAATTAATCATACCTTTAACAACGGTTTAATTTCATAGAACCGTTCTCGTATCTTTCCCACCATAATTATTCACACGTTTTAACAACAGTTATCTAGTAATAACAACGACTTATTACCGTTGTTAAAACTATTCACAACGGTATTTGTATTAAATAGGCACCGTTGTTAAAACCTTTAACAACGGAGGCTTTAACAACGTCCGCTTTTTAATATTACAACGGTTTTTAACCGTTGTCATAGCCTGTTTTTGTAGTAGTGTTACATCATCCATCCATGCTTCTTAATTTTGTAATCCTTTTGTATATATATTTCCAGTCTTAAACTTGTTACTGAGATGATGTTTTTGTTCTTTTTTTTTTTGCAGATTTTTTCGCTTGCAGATGCTGATTAAGAGCTTTTGTACATGCTGAGCAAGTCTATATTACATCATCAATATAGCAAATCATCCTTTTTAGTCATTTCTCTTATAGATACTAATTCTTTATTCTTAGATATCATTCGAAGTGGCAAGAATGTTGTATTATTTCTCCATTTTTGGTTAAGAATATCATAAAACCTCGGAATCAATAAAGATTATTTTTTTTATCAAGATTTGTCATTTGTATCTTACAATATCACACTTTATTTTAAACAATATCACAATTATTTTGTAACAATATCACAACGCATCACACTTTATTCTAGACGATATCACTTGTGTGATATATTGAAACAATATCACACTTTATTAGAAACAATCACACTTTATTAAAAACAATATCACAGTTGAAAAAATTAACAAGCCTATCCACTTATAATATTTGAGATACAATATCACATGTAATGGGAAACAATATCACTTTGTACACAAAACAATATCACAGTTACAAGCATTTAAAAATGACTCTCCACTTTTGTGCTTTTGTGAAAAAATATCACACGTTCACAACCATTAAAATAAAATATCACAAGTCATTAGAAACTATACCAAAGCTTGTTAAAAACAACATCATTGTCAATAAGAAGTTAAGAAATATTACGCTTACGCAGTTTTGTGATTCTGAAAACTTATATCACATTGTATGAAAACAATATCATAGTAAAAAGGATTTTAAAAACCCTAACCGCCTTTGTTATATCGAGAAACAATATCACATTCATTGAGGTAAAATATCACACGCTCTTTAAAACAATATCACGCTTCACCAAGAAGTATATCCGAGTCAAAATAATTTTTTTAGACAGATCTACTTTTGAAATCTTGAGATACAATATTCACCTATCCACCAAAAATACTTGTTTAACATTAGATTACTTGTCCTACCAGCATTACATCAATGTCCTTTGAATTACAAATATCCTAGTAATCATTCTAGTTGCTTCCTCTATCTTTACTCTTAAGATTCCAACGGTCTTGTATCGTATTGGTCTTATTTCGAGCGGTTCTCCATGATCTTAAGCATCTTCTCCACAATTAGGTCATCTGTAAATCAAATGCAAATTAAAAGTCAGTTATTATTTATATACCTTTTTGTCTATATCATCATTCTACCTTTTTTTCCTTTTGCAAGTATAACTATATCCATTACCTCCTTCTTCGTAGCATCCTCTTTTCGCTTTGTCTAACAGTATTTTCCTTCTCTTTTGCATGTTCCTTGTTTTTTCTCTGTTGCTTTATTGTCTTCTAAATTCCTCGTTTATTTGTTGCGAACTCTTCAACATTTTCGATCAAGGATTACTCTTCTCATTTATGTCAGCTAAAAGTAATGATGTTGCCATTTCTTCCTAGTAGTAGCGCTTTTACACTTTTGACTTCAAGTCAGCTTCAAACATTTTTCCTTCATACCGAATCATGAGCATCATTAAGAAATTTCCAGATTTGATACTACACTAATCTTCACATTCAATATCACAGCATACAAACAACAATATCATAAGTTAAAAAATAACACCATGCTATCAATTTTGTGAAAATCGAGTTAATCTGCCAAAATTATCTTGATTAAGTACCACTAATCTTCAGATTCAATATCACATCACACAAACAACGGTATCACAAGTTTTTTCATTATTCATAGCAACACATGTATATCGACATTACTCATTTAACTAAACACTAACGATCAAGTTCTCAACTGCATTGTAAAACAAATTCACTTTCATATTATGAAATCCTAATTTTTACAATTACACAATGTCAAACCCAAATTTTCGCAATCAAACAATATTAAACCCTAATTTTCACAATTAAACAATATTAAACCCTATTTTTGCGATTAAATAAAAAAAATCTAATAAACAACTACAGCTACAATCTATCATACTAATTAGTTCAATATGTCTATACATACAATCACCAAAAAAACGTTTAAATTCATGTATAACTAAAGTATTTAGAAATTTAAAGCAAGAACAGGAAAGTATCACACATCACTTAACAATTACTTCGATATTTTTGATTTAACCGTATTAAATTCATCAAATTCGGCATACATTCAATAATATCAAATAAAAACATCATGAATGATCAATTTAATAGTACATAAGTTACACAAAAATCGCAGAAATTTTAAAAATAAAAGAAAAATGAATATACCTCAACGATTGGAGAGAAATCTAGTGATATTATTCAATGTAGTGAACGAATTAATCTTGAACTTTGAAATACAGTTGAAATGGAGTTGGAAATTTATGCTTTCAGCGAGATTTTGTGATGTTGAGAAGTTTTGGTTTTCTTGTTTGATTTTAATTGGTCAAAATTTCAGAGAGAGAAAAGAAAGGGTGAACTGAGTTAACTCAGCTTGTTTTGTTTGTTCAACTTGGCGCATACGTGGCTCAATGTCAGCGCTCCATTCTTTTTAGATCAGACGGCTATTATTAGGACTCACGGACTCAAATATATGAGTGGACTCACCGGATCTTGCCTATATATATATATATATATATATATATACAATTTTATTATTACGGAGTACCTTGTAATAAGTCTTCTATAAGAAGCCCTCCTAAAACCATGCCCAAATCAAATTATTACAAAGGGAGAACTGGATAGAAATTTCAGTTTTTTACATTATTAATTACAATAATATTTTATGAAATGCAGTTTATAGGTCAAAATTAATGGATTGTAATAGGATATAAATATATTAGTTTAGTGTCAACCATCGCCTAAGTTTTTGGTTTAGATAGTTAATTGTCTAACATGGTATCAGAGTCAGCGTGACAAAATGTCACGAGTTCAAATCCAGACAGCCTTCAATATCTCACAAAGTGAAATTTTAACATACAAATTAAGGCGGAGAGTCTTATGAGAGTGGCGTGCTTATGTCCTCCAAGGTGGTAAGGTGCACCACAAAAATGTACCATCCGAAACTGTATTATCTTTCAACGAAAAATTCGTCATGAAATCAACAACTGCATTTGCTAGCCTTTTCACAAAGGTTATTTTAGCGAATATTAGAACATATAAAGACAAATTAAAGGTAGGATATAGTTCGAACTACATATACTTTTTTTTTTTTTTTTTTTTTTTTGGCAATAGTAAAGAAAATTTTACATAATCATAGCCTTTTTCGCAAGACCATGAGCAATTTTATTTAGGGAGCGGGGTATGTAGCTAAAGCATAAGCAATGAAAAGAAAGGGATAATTGTCGAATATCATCTAGGATCCCTTGGGCCTCATGGTGTCCTTCCTCAATATTGAAAATTTGAAGTAGAATTTGAAGGCAGTCTGACAGGACGTGCACGTGGAGGAAATTATTAGCATGACACCAAATGAGAACTTCCTTAATACCAGTGGCTTCCGCTTGTAACGGTCCTTCTGCCCATAGATTCTTTTGGGCCTTATAAAAGACACATGAATTGTCATAAGCAACCCACCCAATCGCAGAACGAAGGTTAGGCATCCAGCTCGCATCCACCTTAATACGAATAGCACAGCAAGAGGAACCAAGACCCACAAAAGGCATAGAGTATGAGTCTTTTATCATAGATTTTAACCCATCCTGCATATGATTAATTACCCGTGTAGAGGATCTAGAGGTGGCCCAAGCAGCAGCGACCGAGGCGGAACTATCACTGGATCTGAATAATATTGAGATTGGAGAAGGATCTGATCCCCTAAAGACGCATTCGTTTCTGGTTATCCAGATGCCTCTAATGATTGCAATAAAGGAGATAACTTGATCTTCCGAATTTTTCACTCTAGAGAAGTAGGAAAGCCAGTTTATAATCCAGTCTCTGAAGGGTAAGAGAGAATCATTTTCAGTTCTAATTCCCAGATTTGAAGAGCTCCAAATTTTTTGAGCCCATTGACAGTCTCTGAAGAGGTGCTCGAGGGTTTCAATTGAGGAAATACCACTACAGAAGTGACAGTTGTAGGCAACTTCAATTTTCCTTTTGTGGAATTCATATCCCACTGGTAAGGTATTTGTTATGATTTTCCAGATAAAAATTTTCCAAGAGTGAGGAATAGGAAGATTCCAGAGCTGACTTTTGCAGAAAGAAGTTTCTTTAGTCCCAATACGAGATCGATCTTTGATAGTGCTGATCTTTTCTTGGAGAGAATCGAGAGCAACCCCATAGCCACTTTTAACAGAGTAGATACCAGACCTAGTAAGAGTCCAATATGGTACGTCTTTACTTCGATTATCAGGAATTGGAATAGCAAGGATTTTTCTTTTCCAGTCCTCATCTACAATATCAGAAAGAAGCTGGTCATTCCATTTGCCCGAATTGGAACTACATATACTTGAAATCATAAAAACCCACTATATACATTATATGTAGGATAAAGGGAGTACATATATTTATCATTTTAGCTTCTATGTTGGCAAATTGCTTTATATTTAATAAATTCAAAGTTATTGACATTCAAACTACTTATATGATGACTACCGAGGCATTTCTTTTGCTAGTATAGTTGTATTGATAATTAAGTCGTTAGAGCATAAAGCCGATCTTGAGACTCCAACCATCAGTTTAAACTTTGGGTTGAGATAGTTTATTGGCATGAGATCAGAGCCAAAAGGTTACGGATTCGAATCCCGTGGCCCACCCCCTCAATTCTAAAGTGTAATATTAACCCCAGGTATGGGAAGGTCTGCAGTTGCATCCACACTTCAAGCCTAAAGGATTTGTATAATACAGCTTCCTCCAGTCCAACTAATTTAAAGATAACATTTAAACTTGAGTGGTTTTCGATATGATACTTTTTTTTACAAAGGTTTATTATACTTTACCAACTACTTTTTTTTTTTGTAATAAACCTAAATTTAGTACTTTAATTTAAATTTAAAATTATTCGAAAGTTTTCGAAAATTAACGTTCAAAATACAGATGTTATCCTTAAATTGGATTGAAGAGAATAATAATACAAATTATGCCTTAGATCAAGGAAAACATATAAGGAATAAGCTAATAGGTGACAAAGTCAAATTTTACTTCACTTTTTAGTATACATGAGTACGTGCATTAAGACAACTTTTAACACCTAAAACATTAAAAGTACACACTAATGTCACCCAATGAAGAAACTAACCCAACAAACTAACAAAGGGAAACTTCATAAGCAACTTCTCTTGTAAAGAACCAAATGTAAAGCACCAAGATACGAATTACTAACAAACATTCTTTTATCAATTGAACGTATAAAGTATGAAACATATATCAATAACATGAGATTTGTACCCTTTCTTTTGCTAACCCTATATATCAACAAATCTTATATTATTAATTAAGTCTTCATTGATCGTCACTTTCCAACACTTTATATGTAGAATATATGTATCAAATCCGACTTATCCTCAATCTTATAACTTTGTGTAGGTTGATCATATGACCTAAAGTGTTGCCTTGTTGTTTAAGTTGTTGCATCTAATAAAGCTAGTATGAAATAGTTTTTGGTCGTCAATACTCTATAATATGGGGTCATCTTAGATACGAAGGGCTTGTAATACGTGCGTAAGGATGCTAATGCTAATCATACTACAACAATATGGAGTATTTTTTTTAATTATACCTTATACCTATAATAATAATTATAATAATAAGATAGATTTTTAGTTGACATAACTAATATTTATTTCAATTTAATTAATATATCCTGACTAGCTACTCAAGCACGGTTTAAAGTGTAGGACAAAATTTTAATGATTTTTACAAAGTATGACAAATTAAAATACGAGACTTACATATTTAGATTTGATATAAAAAAATATGATCACAAAATATATTTTCAACATAAACATCGGCATATAAATAAACACCCTAAAAATTCATATGGATAATTTGGTATGGATTAAAGTGGAGTAGTAGTAGTAATTCATATAAATAAACACTCAATAATCAACGAGGAAAGCATAAAATCTAGGAGCGGATAATTTACGGTACTACCTTCCACGGCTCCATACTTCCACCTACTTGATTACTCTTTTTGTTCGTCCCTCAACGTGATCATTTTTTGACGTTTTACCTTTGAACAATTACGTTCAACTACTATAAAAATCTACTGTAGTTAGTTCACCATGTAATTAATTTCTTGATTGATAATCTAAGTGACTTTAACCAATAATCCTCGTTTATTTTAACAATTAAGTTCTTTGTGTTTCAGTTAGCTACAAAACCAATGGCCGTTTCATTCAATTGGTTTATACTCCGTAAGTCTTTACCAACATTAATGATTCATAAATCATAAGGTGGTTAAATTAAGATCGTTTCACACTAAAAAAGGTTCTTTCATTATTAAGGAGTAGTCGTATAATTTATATTTACTCGTACAGAGTACATGTTTTATTAAAAAGTTTTCAGGTTTGTTTATGTGAAAATTTGGCGAATTTCTAGTCAAAGATGAGCTCTGATCCATCTGATTCTTTAGAAATGATTTATTTACTTTTTGCACAAATATATTAATGTTGTGACTTGTGAGTGAACTAACAAAGTAACAAGTCTTACCAATAAAGTAGAGTACATATCGTAACAAAGACATAACCAAGATGTAAATGGGGCGATTCTAATGAATAGTGCATAAATGAAATATGATGCATTTTCAATGAATCAGAGATGAAGTACTATATCACTATGTAAAAGTTAGTAATAATTAACTACGGAATAATTATTATGCTCTTCGTACTTTTTTTTAAAACATATATATTTACCGTCTTTATTGTATATCATTATAATTTTTGGCAAACGTGGCAATTTTATAAGTAACTGTGGAATACTAAGTATATAATTATTTCCACTCAGAGGGAGCTACCTACACCCCATGCACCTAAATACCTAATTGAGATAGTACGGGTTTCACACCAAAAAAAGTTCTGGAATATCACTTTTTAGACATTGGATTGAAAATGATAAGAGTAATTAATTAGTTGAGGTTATAAAAATGTGTTTTAATACATCTGTCGACATTTCGTTACAAAGTAATGACTACTGCGTATATACTTCTTTTTTGAGCCACTTTTATTGTTTATGATGAAGTAACACAATTACATCGAAAAGCCTGTAAATATATATCAGGTCAATCACTCTCTTTAGGCGATGCAAACTCAAACTCTAGAAAACATAATTTCAAGGAATAAATAATGATCCCCAAGAAATTGCTCTTATTAGTAAGCCTTTAACCCTGAATCTTTGGGAATTCTACGTAAATTTTAATCACTAGACACGACCATTTTGAGGAGCTAGTTTTATTTTTAGCAACCATGTTATTTTAAGAAAATTCGTTTATTTAAATTTTAAGAATATGATAATTTGTCTTCGTGAAAATGGTAGGTAACTTAATGATCGAATAGTAGTATTGCTACTTACATTAGTAGGTAACTTAATGGCCGAGTAGTCTTTTGATGTAAAAAACTACGGAGTATTAAAGTAGGATTGAGACTCGAAATGGATTTTTTTTTTTCGAAAGTGTGAACATCACTTCCAACGATAGATCTAAGTTTAATTCGCTCATTCACTCAGCGACTAATATATATACTTATTAATATTAGAAAAGCTAACATAAAATAAACAAACAAGTCAGCCGACTGATTCATCGACTAATACACGTACTAATATTACATATGAGCATTATTATATAAAAAGAAAATCCACTAATTGCACAATCTCAATTAATCATGCTTAAGTGCATGCCCTAGCTAGTCTTCCAAATGTTAATTAAGCAATAACAACCTTGCGCGGTTGCGCCGTGTTAATAATTTCACACAATTACGTTACTATGATTTATTGATTACTTAATAAAGAACGGTAATAATATATAAATAATGCATGAAAGAAATGTTGCGATTAACGTTGACTTTTAGTTTTAAAATGTTTATTTAATACAAGTATATGTATCAAAGAAAGAAAAAAAATACTCCGTATGTTTTTGGGAAATAAATAGGAGAGAATTGTGGCCGACAAAACTTGGAAAGTGGGGCAACCCGGCAGATGGACAAAGGCACAATTTGGGACCTTTTGGGCCCGGTTTTGTATGGGCTTTGTGGGTCACTTTTTGCCCTTGTCGTGTAGATTTCCTGTCGGTATGGCTTTCTTATTACAACTACTACTAATTTCGTATTACTATTATCGAATATGCCTCCTTAAACTAGTAGTTAAAATAAAAGTATCGTGATAATAAGTCATTTTAATTTTGGGAGATTAGAGATTATAGTAAGCGTATTTTAGGTATTAACCGTGGCCATATTATTTCATTAGCGGGATTTGCAAGAATAATTATTTTTCAGATACATAACCATGATATTTAAGCTAAATTCGTAGGTTAATGAATAGGTTATTTCAATATTTGTAGTAAAAACAATGGATTCATAACAATTTACTATCAAAGTTTACCACGTAGTGCTATTTATAATTACACAAAACTAACACATTATTTGGTTAATCTTCTTTCTAAATTTTTGATTCTTTTTTCGAGTTTTCCCCAATTTTTGAAGATTACAATTATACTATTGATAAATGATGCTTCAAGCACCTAAAAATAGTATCAAAACCATGTTAAAAAGTAAAAAAAAATGATTGTAAAAGAGGAGGATATTTATATGTATAAATAATAAGTTACTTGAAATATTTCCATTTGGGTATCCTTAAGGGTTATTAAAATTCCATTTTAGTGACATGAGCATTGCTAAAATATTATTTCTAAAATATATTTTCTTTGTCTCAATAATTTGTTTGTCATTTTTATTCTTTATAAATAATATTTTAATCAAAGACAAACAAATGATTGAAACAGATGATAATACTCTGTATCTTTTAGATATAATAACTGGTATATTCATAATTCATGTAAATTGTTAGATGAAAATTCCACCTAAATATTTACTACTCCGTACTTTTTTACATTAATTTTTAAAATATTAATTCAAGTATAAATCAATTAATTTACTCGTATAATAGAAGTCAAAGCTTTGTCGCCTATGCGTTGTCTAACATAATGCCAAGACATTTTACCATTCTATTATAACGACTCATATGAGATATAAAGTTGTGTTAGAAATATGAACCTTAGTTTTTTTTGGCATTTTGTTTTTTTTCACCTTTGTTGCACGTGGTTGCACTTCCCCTTTTATCATTCTTTTCCGCAATTTTCATACGAGAGTATCTAATTTCTTTGCCAAATAATGTCTAGTTATTAAGTCGTGGAGAAGTTTTCTTTCTCAAACAACAAATCGATACCTCGTACAGTGTCTATGGTATATTATCTCTATATGTGAATGTGAGTTTCTTTCATGGTAATGCATGCACCGCGCATGTATTATGAAATGGAAAATAAAATGGGTGATATTAAATGGTATCGAGTTTCATTCAATGCCCCATTTACCATGCAATATGTAGCGTTCACCAGCTCGATAAACCGTACATAAAAGGAAAGCATTTTTAAAATAATGCTAAAAAAATAAGTATTTGTCGTTTTGGGTCGGGTTTAAAACTATTTATCAAAATGGTGTCCACGTAGGCTCGGGTTTTCAAAACCTGAAATACGGAACAAACCCGCCATTGGGAATGGCGTGTCTTTAATTTTTTTTTTCCAAAAATAAATTTTTTTTTTTTTTTAAAAAAAAAAAATAAATTTTACTATTCACAGACACGCCAATGGGAATGGCGTGTCTCTGTAAGAAAACCCGCCATTCCCAATGACGTGTTTACTTTTAGTCCATTTTTGTAAGTTTGCATTTTTCTACTCACTAGAAACACGCCATTGCCAATGGCGTGTTTCCTCCGTGTTTTTGGTTTGCGAAATCCGATCCTACGTGGACACCATTTTGATAAATAGTTTTAAACCCGACGCAAAACGACAAATACTTATTTTTTGAGCATTATTTTAAAAATGCATTCACATAAAAGCATGCATGTTTGGATAATAATCTCTCCTCATCACAATGATATTCCTCTTTGCTTTTACGTGGTCTCCAAAACTCTAATGTGGAAATCTAACAATAATTTTCAATACTTATATATAATTTTTTCATGGTTAAATTAATCAATAAGAGTTTTTATAACAAATGTAACTCTCTTAATATTACCTTTTTTTACAATATTTTTATTATTAACAACTCTCCTAATAATGTGGAAAAACTTTAAAAAGGTAAGAAAATATGAATTTTAAACTTAATTTTTTTTACAATATTTATTGGTTATTTATTCCACAATTAATACAGGATTAGTAATTACTAATTTTTCATTAGTGTTCTAGCCCGATTTCGTATTTAAACTCATCACAACTTAGACAATATAAAAACTAATAAGTGCCGTGTTTAAATAAATGTACCAACTGAATTAGCTGACATCTGCTTTCAAACGATTATTGAAATAAGTACTTCCTCCGTCCCAGTCAATTGTTATCCTATTCCTTTTTAGACTGTCTCAGTCAATTGTTGTTTTCTCTATGTTTGAAAGGTATTATATGAGTTATTTGATCACACAATGAGACTATAATTGCCCACTTGTCATCCACTAAGTGAAATTACCACTTTTTCCTTGATATTTGTGCCAAAATGAAAGGATAACAATCGAAACCGGAGGGAGTATAATATAATAAGTCAAAAGTGTAAAATGGTCAATATGAGCTGACATGGCAGCACCTAAATTCCTATAAATATCCTCCTACTCAGCCGTATACATCACTCAGCATTCAACAACTATTTTCCAGCCTTCTTCTCTCTCCCAGTTTAGTTCATCCGCGTAAATAATCGCTCCACTTTCCTTCATTTTCACATTAATTATCACTTAAACTAAACCAAACATTAAACAGACTTTAAAGTCTAAAACCCAACATAATTTAAGTAATTAACGATAATTAATGAAGATGTTATCAAGATTAGCAGCAAATAATACTCATGGTCAAGATTCTTCCTACTTCCTTGGTTGGGAAGAGTACGAGAAGAATCCTTACAATGAATCTACTAATTCTACTGGTATGATTCAAATGGGTCTTGCTGAAAACCAGCTTTGTTTCGATCTTCTCGAGTCTTGGCTCGTCCAAAATCCCGACCATTCTTCCATGCAGAAGAATGGTCAGTCTGTTTTTAGAGACCTTGCTCTCTTTCAGGATTATCATGGACTTCCCGAGTTTAAAAAAGTAAGTCATTCTTATAAAAATGTTGTTTTTTATTATTATTAAATGAGCCACGAGAACATTATAATACATGACGACATAATATTCATTGTACATGTATCTTACGGAGTATATTCTTATATTCTTACCCATTCAACTAATAAGACATATTCAGTTATAGTTTGGTGTCATTATTATGGTAACATTATTGAGATATAGTTTACGTTGCTAAATGTGGAAATGTGTTGTAATAATAGAGCTAGTTCACTAAGATTGCTTTTTCTTGTTACAGGCTTTCGTGAATTACATGTCCAAGTTAAGAGGAGATAAGGTGACATTTGACCCCACTAAACTCGTACTTACTGCTGGTGCTACCTCCGCGAATGAGACGCTCATTTTTTGTCTCGCTAACCCGGGCGAGGCTATTCTCATTCCTACGCCTTACTATCCAGGGTAAGTATCGTGTATTTTACTGGACGACTGGAAAACTATATCAACCAAAAGTTTATATTATTTTTTTGTACGGTGCCTCAATAGTTACATTGTCATTATTTCAGGTTCGATAGGGATCTTAAGTGGAGAACTGGAGCAGAGATCGTCCCAATAAAATGCACAAGCAGAAACGGGTTTAGGATCACAGAGTCTGCCCTCATGGACGCGTACAACTCAGCCAAGAAACGCGGGCTCAAGGTGAAAACCATTCTAGTAACCAACCCAAACAACCCTCTAGGAACCACCTTATCAAAAGACGAAATTACCCTCCTTCTCAACTTCATCTCATCAAAACATATTCACCTCGTTAGCGATGAAATTTACGCAGGGACAGTATTCGACACCCCGACCTACATTAGTGTCATGGAAGCACTTTTAGACAAAAAATGGGCCAACAACAAAGACCTTCATAAACGTGTCCACATAGTGTCTAGCTTGTCCAAGGACTTAGGCCTTCCAGGGTTCAGAGTCGGGGCGATATACTCCAACGACCCGTTAGTCGTGTCCGCTGCCACAAAGATGTCAAGTTTCGGGCTAGTCTCGGCTCAAACACAATACCTCCTTGCGGGGCTATTATCCGATAACACATTCATTGATAAATACATCAACCACAACAAAAGGCGGCTCAGAGACCGACAATCTATGCTGGTCTCGGGCCTTAAGCAAGCCGGGATCAGCTGCTTAGAGAGCAATAGCGGACTCTATTGTTGGGTCAACTTAAGCCACTTATTAAAAGAAAAGTCGTTTGAAGCCGAAATGGAGCTCTGGAAGGAGATGGTTTACAAAGTGAAGCTAAATATTTCTCCCGGTTCGTCGTGTCACTGCGTCGAACCGGGTTGGTTTAGAATATGTTTCGCTAATTTGTCTGAAGACGTATTGAACCTCGCCATGCAACGTATACAAGACTACCTAACGACCAAATTTAGTAAAAATAGTCATTATGGTATGAGACATTCAAGGAGGGTTAGGTCACTCACTAAGTGGGTTTTTCAACTATCGTTCGACGACAAGGAGCCGGAAGAACGATAGTCGCCTCTGCGACCACCACCGACGTAACCACCCGTGTGAATGATTCTACGGACGTCAATAATGGAGTAATTATTGATTTTTATTGAAAAATATAATAACATCCTAAATGTAATTTATTTTATTTTTAGGATTTGTGTCAACATGGTGCATGTGTTGCCCATGTAATTAATTTTTTTTTTTTTTTTTTTTTGGGCCGGAGATGCTGTTTTTAGTTGCTTGAGGATCAGGGAACAAAATTTCTGTTTAGGGGAGGGCCTTGTTTTTTAAGGAATTGATTTCCTTTTTATTGGCCAAACAAAGTGAAATAAATATTTGTAGAGTTACTACATTCGGTCCATGTTAATATGAAGTGATTTTAATTTAATTTCAGTAACGGCATGACAACTTAATTTATGTGTTACTCTCGATTTTTTTTACTATATACACAAAGCTTTCGCACATTTACTTGTGATCTTTTTATATATTGTTATTACCGGTTGAAAATAACTACTTCGTATTTATGAAAGGTTTTTTTACGTAATTATGTAGGTTATTGTTTTTCGCCAACATAATTATGTAGGGTATTGTTTCTCGCACATTAAGGGTGGGGGTACGGTAATAGACAGATTTTACAATAAGTCATGCTGAAGACGGTTGCATTTTCGTCTTCAGCTGAAACTAAGCCAAATGTGACCAGTTTAACGACAAATGTAACAAGTACCATTTCCTAAGCTATAACTGGTTATTTGTCACATGATTACATTTCGTCGTTAAACTGGTCAGAAAAGGACATCTTCAGTTGAAGACGTAATCAGGAATCAGTCCATTTTTAATGAGAATTTACCTAGATTTTAACGCAGGTTAATAAGTTGGCCAGTTTTACTACTTTTCCCTACTGTTAGTAAATTTATAACCGACCACTTGTACTTTTCATTAGGGGTGAGCAAAACCGGGTACCCGATACGGTTTTAATAACCGTATCGGGTACCCGGTTTTTGGAAGGCCAAAATTTAGAACCCGGATCCGACCCGGTTTAACCGGGTACCCGGTTTTCGTATACCCGGTTAAACCGGGTACCCGAAAACCGTATACCCGGATCCGGTTTAATTGATAATGCTCAAACCTGGAATTTGAATCCACAACATTAGTAACGACCAATAAATAAGATGCTTATATAATTCACTAGGATCATTATTACAAAACACAATTACTTGCAAAGTCAGTAGATAAAATAACAAAATACAAATTTGCAAAATTTCACACAGAAATTTGTCACTGATAAAGTGTGTTGCGTATATTACAAATTTCACATAAAATGATTGGTGCTCAAAATTTCACCCATATAGTCAAAATAGACAACAAAATTTTACATACAACTTTTTTTTAGTTATTTTTAATTAAACCGGGTCAGAACCGTATACCCGGTTTCGATTTTCCCCGACCCGGACCCGGTACGGTTTATTTAAAAACCGTATCGTATACCCGGAAATTCGTATCGTGTACCCGGAAATCCGTGTAATTAAAACCGTATATCGTATCGTATCCGTATATTAAAACCGTATCGTATATTTTTGGTCAGCCCTACTTTTCATGGGGTATGCCCCTCTTCTTTCGTCAATAGGCTACTGAAAGTGGTGTCTTTAATTACGTTGAAATTAGTTCAAATAAGTGGGTCACATGCAGTGGTGGATCTAGGGAAGGGCTAGCCGGGGCGGTCGCACCCCCTGATGGATGAAAATTTCGAAGTTTTAGTTAAAATTTTCGAAAATTTTTTTAGTGTACCTTATATATTTTAGTCGTTTGCCCCCCTAAAATTTTTCGCCCCCTAATTTCAAATCCTGGCTCCGCCACTGGTCACATGAAACAAAAATGTACTGTATAGGAATAATAAATTTACGTACACCTACCTATTAATTACTTGTATGAGTTAGTTAACGATCTAATATTTCCGAATTTACATATTGCTTAAAATATTACACTACTACACTAAGTCACTAAACTTATATCAAGCATACACGAAGGAAAAAAAAGGTCGGGGTTGCATAATACATCGAATTGATCGAAACATATATAAGTACATACGGAGTATATATATCTATGCTTCATAGCCTTCATTTATGCATTATGAATGGCAGTAACAAGATGCATTTTTAAGTTATATACAGAAAAAATGAATTGTATCTCACAAGTTTATTAAAGGATGTTTAAGACAAAACAAAAAATTATTATGCAGATATCAATTAGTTTTACTTATAAAGTAATGAAGAATGAACCGTATGATCGATCTAGGTCGTGGTCATGTTCAACTTCGAATCTTATGAAATTTTTCGTAGCCATTTACCAGCCAACTTTAAAAAATCCGCAACTATAACTCTATAAGATAAAATGTCACACCTAAATATGAATTTGAATAATAATCAATCTGATGTTAGCTTGTTAATTTAGGGCAAATAAAGCTGCATAACTTACTTGTAATATAATATGACTAAACAATTAATTAATGAAAAGAATCCTTGATACGCGGTTAATAATATTGGATTACACCTCTATAACACTGCATGTGACAAGTGCTTAGAAGATTCAATAGGAGAATTATAATGATAAAGAAGATTCTATTAATTAAAATTTACGTTAAAAATAAATTGTATGAGAAAACATAGAATAATGATGGGAATTTTGGTCGATCTTCATGTTCTTGTTGACTGATTAGGTGCCCATGTGAATTAGATTTGTAGTCGGTACGTATCTTTTGCTAAACCTCTTAAAAGTTAGTAGTGGAGAATTACTATATCGGTTTTTCTAACGTATATCCTTAGAGCACATGTTAATAAGCTGAATATGAAAATATTCACAATATATTCCTATCATAAATGCAATTATGCAATTATGCAACTATGCAAGTATGAACATTATACATTTAC
Organism: Heliosperma pusillum; assembly: GCA_022085475.1. NCBI lineage: Eukaryota > Viridiplantae > Streptophyta > Magnoliopsida > Caryophyllales > Caryophyllaceae > Heliosperma > Heliosperma pusillum. The sequence continues at coordinate 19,491 of JAIUZE010011111.1, forward strand.
CATAATTAGTGAGATTGTCTTAAAAATATATTTATATTTAACTTATTAATGTGTGCCTTAATTTAGGGCATACGTAGGAAAAACCGTTACTATATTACTATATACTATTCTTATTGAATTATTAAGGAAATACAAATATTTATAGAACACGTTGTTGTGATATGATTATTAACTAGTTTATGTGATAATTCATAGCTGCTTAATCTTCAATGGCATAATAATAAATTGACTTATTTGCAATTTTTGTAAATTGTCAAGCTAATTACATACCACTCTAACAACAAAAATTTACCTGCTTAAAATTATTAACTTAAAATTAAAAAGCTTACTTTATTTATATTGGACAATTGTATTAATATGAGACCATTCATGCTACAAGGAGTGGTGGTTGTTTATAATTACAGTAGTAGTATGTAGTTTCGGAGGACAATAAATGTTGAGATGACGAGTTAAACTACAAAGAGTTATAGTTTACTATTGTGGATGCTTATAGTAAGTACGGAGTATATGGAATATTTTAGCTAATTTGAATTCATATCGAACCTTAGGTTAAGTTCTCTTGTTCGGGTTTTAGTTTGTTGATCACATCAATTCGTTCTATAAAGTTTACCATTTTTTCAAAACTTTTCGGTAGAAGTTATAAATGGTCCATTTTTTTTTTGTGAAAAAAAGAAGAGGAATACAAATAAACGACAAAATCTTAAGTGATATAAAGGTCAAAAGAATAAGGTTAATATAATAAAACTCCTCATAATATTTTAAGAATAACAAAACAAAATTTGATTTGGTTAATAATTGAAGATATTATTCATTCCTCTAATCCTCCAAATTAAATCCTAATCACCAACATAAAGTATTTTGATCTTAGATGAAAAGAGAAAAGGGGGCATGCCAGTTCACCTAAGCAACACTAAATTAAATTATTAAATAAACAAGCTGTTTTGATTGAGAATATGCAAAGGCAATTTGAAATATTGAGACATGAATGCCTTTGATTTTAGGGGCTGTTCCTCGACATATCCTAGACATCAGACATCCCTATTTGGACTTTAATTGTCCTTCTTAAGGACACAAGACTATATTTGGCCCAATTAAAGGTCTCCACCCTCGACAACGAGACCATTTCCGTCTTATATATATGATTTATTTCTACAGGTAAACGACTGGTTAACAAGTATTCTACTCTTTATCTCATATATAAATCATCAATAAGTAAAGAGATAAGGAAAATTACACGACACGATACTTCTTAACCAGTCGTTTACTTAAGAAGTACTTTAATGAATATTTAGTAGGTATTTCTAAAGTACTTAGTGCTTGATGTTGGACAAGTTGCAATCGTCTAAATAGAACATGTAATAAATGTATCAATAAAAATGATAAAAATAGTGGTCACTGAACATGAACTTCTTATTGATTCAAACACCAGAGTAATATGGAATCAATAATTGATTGGGTCAGATTCAACGAGTCGCTATTAATCACCAAATCTCACGTCGATTGTAATTTAAAAACCGCCACCATAAGCTTGTCTATAACATCGGTTGTAAGCTTGTAACTTGAAAACGGAAAACCGTCGCCCTAGCCAGCTTATTTCATGTTATATGTACCAGGAAATTTGAATGAATCAATATTTATAAACTTTCTAAGTTGGAGTTTTCGTTGTTTTAGACTTTGAGGGTGAATGTTGAGTTATCGACATATCATAATTAGGGAATACGATTTACTTAAATATATTGTAGAGATGATATATCATAATTATATAGAATAATATTTAGGTTTTATCGATTTTGAGAGATTCTAAATCTAGGTTAGAACAATTAGGGACAACAATTTGAGACTATGTTATTAGGACTCGTTCAGAAGTACCTGGCACGGAAGTGTCCAAGTGTCATACCTGATACCTATGTTCGAGTGTTGAGTGTTGGACACGAGTAAGGCTCACAACCCACCTAATTATGTGTTTCTATCTCGAGTTTGTGTCTTTTTGCTTGTGATATGTCATGCGTTTGCGAGTGAACAATACGGAGTATCAGTTGTAATTGCTGTTCTATATCTCTATCATGTCAATTTTGGACTTAAATTCCTTCTTTTTGGTACAGTTATATATTGTACTATTGCTTTTGATGCTGAATTTTGTGGTCATTTAAATACTTAACCTGTGACCACTGTGGTACTGAAAATTTGGTAATCCCTTGACTGAAAGTTGTTACTGCACCTAAATTTGGAGTTTCCGAAAGGGAAAGTACAGCGCTAGAAGCGCATAAAATTTGATAGCAGAACTGTGGTACTGAAAATTTGGTAATCACTAGCTGGCCTCGAAGATCAATGAAGCTAATGATACGATGCTAGGCAAGTCCGAGAACATGTGCTCTGCTTTCTGAGTTTTCTTTCGTTGGCTGTGTAAGCGTTTCCCCGCCTAAAGTTTTATGGGTTCATCTGGTCTCGAATAGGGTAGTGAATTTGCTTCTGGAAAAGGATTGTTTTGCTGTGTTAGTTTCTTCATCACGATTATAGGTTTCAGAAAGTGACCCATGTTTGTACTTCATTGATGCCGGAAAACTGGACAATGCAAAGTACTCCGTATCAACGAGTCGGATCAAATTTTTAGTGAACAAATAAGTTGAGATCTCGGAGTTTTTCACAGCTAAATAATACTCCGTAATTGTTTGCTCAATTCGCTCCTAATTCAGATGTGTTTTAATTATGATAGAAGCACCGTGATTCATGAGCTGTTAGCCATACCCAAGAAGCAAATGGAACTGAAGCGCGACCTTGAACAGATTCAAAAATAAAAAAGTCGGGTGGCAAAAAAATGAAACGAATAGAGGAAATCATAAATTAATAAGAATTTTGGATTACAAGCGCTTTGCGGCGTAAATAAAAGATATTGAATGTGTTGATTATAGTATTGTAGACAGCATCAAGTAAATATGAATCAACATTTGATACACCAAAGCTAACACTAGACAATATAAGTGTATCATCTTCTATTTGTGCTGAAGCAACTTCTTGTGCTGCTTCAAGCACCAAAAAAATTCTGAAGAGTTTGGAATATCAATGAGAAGATTTAAGGTGGAACACTTGGCAGGCTGGCTGGTAAGACTGTTTGGTTGCAGCCTGTTCGAACTTTTTGGCAGCAGCTTCGTTAACTTCTACACCGATCTGACCAAAGAACCGTACCCACCATGACTGGCTTCGCATTTTAGCCTAACAACCACCATCATTAGGAAATACAAAGGTCAGTCACATTTGTCATTCCGCAATTTACAATTTCTGCTTTATTTTTCTGCTTTCAACAACAATAGCCATAATCGGATGAGAGAGAACATATATGAATAGGTAATTAACACTCACCGGGCGTCCAAATTTGGATAGCTCTGTAACTCTAGCTCTCTGTTGACCCGGAAAACCTGAAATTAAGATGACTGATGAGATAAACTAAATTTACTAAGCAGCTCAAACCCAGACTAATTTGGATGGTTTCGCCCAAAAATTGAGCAGAAATTTTGAGTAAGATTATCCTATGGTGAGTTATAGTACTACTTGGTGATTGGTGATTGGTGATTGGTGATTGGTGATTGGTGATTGCAACTTAGGACTTTAATAGCTCACCGTGAACGATTAGAAGGAAGCCAAAATAAAGAGACCGAAAATGATGAGTAGTAAGCAATGTGACATACCAGTGAATATGACAACGCCATCAGCAGCCACTCTAGCTAACTCTGGAATAGTTTTGTTCAAATATTTTGGGGATAGGTAATCCAATGCATCCGAGACGATAACTAAAGAAAACGATGATGGCCTATATGGCAACGGGAATTTGATGTCAGCAACGCGCACAAAGCCTTTCTTTACAAGACTTTTGCAATTAGAATCGGCATCCTCAAGGTCATATGGTTCAACACCCCATGCTTGTGTATCCTCTTCCTTTATCAACTTAGAGACAATTGAACACGTCTCCGGTCCAACATGCAAAACCTTGCCCATACCGTCACCATAAGCTTTCTTCAGAACAGGTATAGCTCGTTGCAGTTCTAGGGTGCCTGAAAACTCCCCTGCGCACAAAAAATTGCAAAAAGAAATTTAGTATAGGCTAAATATCTGGACAGAGTTGGATTTCAGGAGGCAAGGGCTGATAGATGAAAATCAGAACCCTTAGCAAATTTTGCATATTAGATGTCAGCAAATCATAGTTCCGAGATGCATTACTGATATGAACTGAAGGCTTACGTATGTGCGCTGAGGCGCTGAGCATGTCTCATGCACGCAAGGCGC
>JAIUZE010011112.1:0-39690 GCA_022085475.1 Heliosperma pusillum
ATCGTAAGGGTTAGTAGAGGTGTTTTGAAGGAGTTTCGAATATGATACCTAACCGTCCTATGGAGCTAGTTTCGTGTTTAAATGATTATGGAAAATGGAGAATAAGTTTAGGAAGAAACTATCCTAGTGGTTTTAAATTAAGAAATCTTGAAGTTGCAATATCTTTTTGAGGATCGAAATAAGCTGAATGATAGTGGTAGTTATGGTTAGGAAGTTGAGTGATTTTTTTTTATTTATTTACTTGGGAATTGGTAGTCGTTAAATGATGGACCCTAGCGGGAATAATACTTTGTGGAATTAGGATTGGATGATACAACGTGAGGAATATTGTCATAAGCGAAAACCGATGTATTGAGTGTTGAAGGAGCTAAATGAATTGATTTACGGTCGCATGACCTATGATTGGCAAAAGTTAAGTGAAATGATATTGGGTGACTAATCTCTTTTGAGGAATTGTGTTTTAACTTTTGAAGGTGAGAAAGTTAATTGTTAATATTTTAAGATAATGAATTTTGGAATAAATTGGATCAAAGGATTTCATCGTAAGTCTCCGTTACTTGGGGTTGTTAGCGGCATTGTTTTCCAAATTATAAATATTTTGATGGTGGTTTCCAATAAAAGTTTTGATGGAGCTAAGAAGATTATAGTTCGTAATAAATCTTTCATGGGTTGTTCGTTATGGAGCTTACTGTACCGATGGACCTTAGAAGATTCTAATTGAATTGGAATAATTGGAAGTTATTACTCTAGGTGTCATGTTTATGAAATATTTTGGTAGGAAGCTGATGATTGAAAGGGTAGAGGATAATTGCTATCTTTTGAGGACTAGTTTATTTGTACAGTTAGTATTGTTGAGTTACGATAGACATTCGAATTGTCATAAATGAAAGTTAGTATGGTAATGCATTCCTCTCTTTTCTCTCTTTCTTTTCGATTTATTCTTTCGAATATTTCGTTCCTTCTATCAATTATCATCTCGTATTGATAGATTATTAGAAACTTTAGTTAGAAATTTTAGGTATAGATAGTAGTGTTATTACATTTACTATAGAATTTTTGAACTAATCGTTTGTAGAAATGTTTTATAATTTCAAGTATTTTACCGTCAAGAAGTGTTGAGACTTGTTATTGGAGACGTTCGATAACTGGTTTTCTCATTTATTGATGCGAAAAAGTATCTTTTAAAATCTTTGAATTGGGACGTCGATGTTCTTAACAGCTGACGAGAAACCTTCCGCCCCATTGATAAGACCCAGTATTTTTATTACAATATATTTTTAAAAGGTTTGAAATAGACCTACATATATGTTACTTTCCTTCTTCTAAGTTTCGAGGACGAAACTTTTTAAAAAGGAGGGGTGATTGTAACAACCCGAAAAGTACCCGATTTTTCTAGTAAAAATATTTACTAACACTTTTCAGTAGAACTTAAGTTTTTAAAATAGGAATTTTTTGTTCCGAGTCTTATTTTGAAATTCCGCGTTCGTATTTGGAATTTTTGAGAGATTTCATGAAAAGACCGTTTTTAGTCATCTTTGACTTTTCTTGACTTTTAAGTCGTCTTTGACTTTTCCTTGACTTTTTAAAGTCGTCATTGACTTTTTCTTGACTTTTAAGTCGTCCTAAACTTTTCTTGACTGTTAAGTCATCTTCGACTTTTCTCGACTTTTCAGTCAACTTTGACTTCCGTTGACTTTTTCCCGACTCGTCTCATAAGTTTGAAGACCGAAATTTATTTAAAAAAATAATATTTTTGATTTATTTTTATTTAGATTTATTAAGATTTATCATAATTTAATATAATTATTTTGAATTTATTCGGAATTTAAAGAATAACTTTACGGTTTTTACTCGAACGTCATTTAACTATTCCCGACGCATCGTAATGCGCGCAACAAAAGCGAAACTCGACTTTGGCATGAGTCACACGTTGATGTCATCGCTTTCCACTCACCATTAGATGTTTTATTTATGTTGATTAAAATAATCAAAATATCTAGATATTTACTTACTTTATCGATCCGTCAACGAAGATTACGCAAATCGAGCAAAAACAGACCGAATCCTCACCATGCCACACGGTCCATTTAGTCCTCTAATAGGGCTTGATAGTTCATTACTTTTGATTATAATATTATAATATCTAGATATTATTTCACTTTATCGATCAGTTAACGAAAACTACGCAAAACGCTCGAAATCGGACCCGACAAGCTCAACATCACACGGCTCCCTTACCCACTCTTAGGCCTTGATATTTTCATTATTTTTCAATACAATATCATAATATCTTTGATATTTAGTTTAATTAGCTTTATCGTTAATTATCTTTTATCGTTTACCGTAAAATAATTATTCAACGCGAGTCAATTACGTAACAACAATTTCAAAACTCGACATCTTTATTTGGCCTATATCTACACGGCTCAACCCACTCTCCACTCACCAACAACTTTTCATTTTTACAACAACTCAAATAAAGATCAAAACATCACTTTATTTAATCGTTCTTCGTGTTCTTCGTCGTTAATCAATCGTTCTTCATCGTTCTTGAGCAAAACCTTTATAAAATCTTCGTTTCTTAATTAAATCCATCCTAATTTATATTTCTAGACTCTCCTCTTCGCTCCTCATCTTCACGTACGGTTATATTTCAATTCTGTCAAGATCATTTTCAACACTTTAAATTATGGAAATTTATATTTAAGTTCTAATAATGTTTTCCTTGTTATTTCTTATAGGAGAAGACTTTGAAGACGAGTTTGGAGACTCGTATATATTGGGTGAAGGTTAGTAGAAGGGTTTTCTTATTTATATACTTCTTATATTTTGGTGCTAAGTGATTTTGGCTAGCTAAGGTAACAATTCCGTTTTACTCGACGAATTAATGTCACATAGGTTTTTAGTTTATGTTCATGTTATGGTTATTTAGGATTTGAGTTAGTAATATAGCCTTTAGTTTTATTTATTTGGATTTTGGTTCATCTTTATTTTTGGTTCATGTTTTTATGATTTATGGATTGTTAGTTAGTAATATGTTAAGTAGTAATTATTATGTTGTTTTATGATTTTTGATGATTTTTATGTTGTATGGAATTTTTATGATGTTTTATGATTCTTGATGATTTTTAAGTTGTATGGAATTTTTATGTTGTTTTAGTGTGCTTGATGAATTTTGATGATTTTTAATAAGTTATGATTTTTATGTTGTTTAGAAAATTTTAATATGTTAAGTGTTCTTGATGATTTTGGGATGAATTATTTTTAATCATGATTTTTGTATGATGATGTTAAAATGGGTGTTTGTTGATTAAAAACAAGTTTGGAATTGATTTGGTGGGGTTGATGATTGAACCGTGGGAGAGGGCAAGAACCGGGTCCAAATCAGACCGGTCCAGGCCGGTTCAGACCCGGTCTGGGTTGGTCAAGGTGGGTCCGGGTTTTGGTCTTTGGGTTGTGTCGATGTTTGATTGATTGGTTGTTGTTTTGACGGGTTTTAAATATGTTAAAGCATGCGGGAAATATTAGGAAAACGGTTTTAGAAAAAAATGTAAAATCTGCCACTTTAGCCAAATCAGGCCGTGAGGCCCAAAACAGGCCCATGTGGGTCCGGCCCAATTCAGCCCGTGGGTCCCACCTTGGGACTCGTGTCGGTTTTTGAGTTATCGTCATTTTTATCGTGTTTTGTAATATTTAGCAAGTGGGAAATATTAATAAGTAAAATATTTAATTAAAAAGGCTTTCATAAAAAATTATTATTTCTCACATGTTAGAAATTATAATACGAGATTAGTTTACGTTGAAATCATTTAGGTCAAGCGGGTTTTGGGTATAATATGATATTTCACATGTTAGAAGTAATAATAAAATAACATGTAATGAATATGTTGATTTTATGTCTATGTGATAAAGACTCTGCTTCTAGCCGGTTTGATCCAACGGGTTTGGTCAAACTAAGATCTAGTCAGCCCCGATTTGACTGATGACCCGTCGCGGGACTCGGGTCGGGGATTTGTCTTCAAGTGAGGTTGTATTTAATAATGAATTAGCCTTAGTAGATATGAGGCGATATGTATTTGATTATTATTGATATGCAATTAGTCACATGATAGGATGTTTTTCCGTGACTGATTTATTATATGGTTGGTGTCGTGTTGACTAAGTACCCATAGAGAATTATGGATATATGGCGTCTTGACCATTCTAATTCTAAATGCGTAGCTTGGACCATGACATTGATAGGCCCGTACTATCTTTAACGAGCATACGGAGTTTGCCGCTTGATAGCTTTTGTGTCTCGGCTTGGTGGGTTTATATCCAAGTCGGGGCATGGTTGCCTAATCCGTTTTGGGGTTGGAACAAGCTTAAGTACTAGCCATCTCTGCTTAGGGGGTCGCCTAGTAGAGTTTCTCATAGACGGTTATGTCATGGGACGGGGAACGGAATAGCTGTTGTCGCTAGGTCTAATCAGTCTAGGACTAGGATGTTTTCCTACCTTGTGGTATAGCCTCGAGTTACAGAAGTCTTCTATCGACTGTTCTAAGAACTTATGCCTGTTTGTAGAAGTATTGGTCTTTCATGTATGTATGATTCTATGAGTTCTAGAAGGTGAGATGCAAGCCGGCTAGGATTGATAGAGTTGGATTAACGGTTGTTAACTGATTCACATGATTACGTGTTGATTAGGGTTTGAGTGTATCAGGGCCATGTTACATGGTAACCGCTGAGCCAGCATACCAGCTTCCCTACCTCGAGTTATATTTTATTATCGGATTCACATGATAGCTTTCATATGATAGGTTATATGTTAGTTATTTGTTTCATAACATGAAAAGCATATCATATATGTTAAGTTTTGTATTTTCCATATACATTGCTTTTATGTTATTCATGTTTATTAAACTCGACATTTCGTGGCTGGGAGAACTCGGAGTTACTCCCCACTGACTGTGGCTTCCGTGTTTATATTTAATGCGGTCGAACAGGTGGTGTTTGCATATTTGGGGTACATGGACGAGCTAGCGAGTGAAGTTTTACCTTGGACCTATATTCGGTTCATAGTTTGTATATTATTATACACTAGTTTATTTCCGTATTTATACGGGAGATATGTCTCCCGTCTTGTATATTTATTTTGTAGAATATTATTTCGTTTTGTAACGAACCTTTTTATTATGTAATGACACCTTCGTTATATATTCGTATCTTTTATGTATTTAAATAATTTTTTTTTCTTTTCGCAAATTTGAGGGTGTTACAGATGTAAAACGTAGTCTCGCTGCAGCGGTACGAATGAGGATGGATTTGGTCCTGCTACATGTGGAAATACCAATGGAAGATCTGTCAAGAGATGCACCGGGACAGACTGAGCTTTCGTCGTCGGATCTGGCTGTCATCCTCTTCGACAAGGCGGAGATCTTCCTGGGGGCCATTGCAATGACTGTAGCGAAACGTTTTTATGCAGAAAAAAATTAGCAGTAGAGATGTCCTATCAACCGTGCCAAATTTGTAATAACAAATTTGTGTTAAGTCTGCAAAGAGTAGAGAGTGGACAAAAGAATCCAACAAGATAAAAAAAAATAAAAAGGTTTTGGGTACCGTCTACTAGTTATTCTACTGATTCAATCTTCTTGCTTTGGATAAGTGGATGGAATCGGAGGAGGGCCTTGATTTGAAGAGTTGATTCTCTTAAGGATTTGAGTACTTCTCTGCAACTAACGTTGATGGATACTTGACGTCAGATCCTAGAGTTGTTTATAGTATTCAGATCTAAATGATTAGAAATGAATTTCCTTTCTTTTTCTCTAGGTTTTCTCTTAAAAGAGAATTTTTGTAGAATAAATTTTGTAAAGAGGTTTTTATTTGTAGTGTGAATTTTTGTGTGATTATTTTATTAGTCTACAACTGAAGACTAAGTGTTGTATTTATAGAAAATAGAAAACGAGGGGTTCGGTTTTCTTTTTAAATGGATTTGGTAGTCTTGGTTTTTTTTATTATGGAATTGGTATTCATTTCAGACGGGCTTGTAATATTTTTGACTCATGTCAAGAGTATGAGTTGACCCATCTATCAAAATGTCAATATTTAACTTTAACCCTTTAAAATAAAAATGAGACATGATTTTATGTCTACAACCTCCGTACTTATGATTTAATTATAAGGAAAGAAAAAGGTTGGGCAATTTGGATAGTCCATTAACATTTTTCAACTTTATACGGGTAGTAAAATCGATCGATGATGAATAATAACTGGGCTACGTACATACGCATTGAGGTACACAAGCCCATTAATAGAAGACCCATGAATTTTCATGTAAAAGGCCGACTTTGGTAGTTACGTGGACCACGCACCAATGTCGGCAATACTGAATCCGGACTAAATAATACTCCCTCCCATCCAAACCAAAGGTTACATGGGAGGGAGCACAAGTTTTAAAAAAAAGTTGATAAAGGAAGGGTAGTATTGGAATGGAAGTAGGACCACTTGAATATTTAATGTTAGTTGGGTGGGTGGGGTAATGGCATTTTGTGTAAATATATAGGGTAGATGAGGAGTATTTGGTCTTATTTGTTACCCAAAAAGGAATGGGTAGTTTGGTTTGGATGGTCCAAAACTCCAAATAAGGTAAGTGTAACCTTTGGTCTGGATGGGAGGGAGTATACGACTTATTTTAGTCGTTTTATATTCCCATGAGGCCCATGACTGCTTCTAAGCAGTCTAGTGGACGATACGCCAAAACTATTAGGTTCGAATGTTAAATTAGGGTGAAAACGCAAGGAAATTACTAGACCTGGTAAACGGGTCATTGATTCGGTTTCAGAGCAGGTTAAATCGGGTTAGTTTTAGTTTCAGCTTCAGTTCAATTTCGATCGGGTTCATTTCAGTTAGCTACTTTTATCGGTTTGTGATATTTTGAGTCGGGTATGGTTTGGGTGGGTCAATTTCAGTTCGGTTCGACTTCACATAATAATTTTTAAAATTAGTTTAAATGTATCTTATACATTTATATTTTAATGTAATAATTCACAATATCATTAATAAATAAAGAATAATTGAACAACACCTAATATATGAGTTTATTTATAAGAAAATAAATACTTTAGATTCAGGGCAATCAGTTCGGTTCTTATCGATTTAGATATATTCAGGTTTGGGTATCAATCGGTTATTATTGATTTCATATTAATTTCGGTTCGATTCGGATTGAGTCGGGTTTCGAGTAGTATGCAGATTACCAATATCGGGTGTTCGATTGGTTATCAATTCAGTTGTTTTCGATCTGTATTTTAATTTTGGTTTCATTTTGCTAGATCTAGAAATTACAATGTCAAGCGAGTTGTGATTTTATTTAGTGTGAAATAGTGTGTTTTTATAGTTAAAAAGCTCATTGTCTTACGGAGTATTATATTTACTTTTTGCACTATCGTATATTCGTATTAGCCATATGCCCCTATCAAACCATCATTCACTCACTAGGTAGCACGAACATTCTTCATAATCTACTGTCCTACGTTTGACACCGTGTTGGATATTAATACTCATCGGACACACGCCTAAACATATCGATACCTATAAATGAGGAATGAGAAGCCAATGAATAAAAGAGATTGATTAGAAGATGGGTTTGGGTAGAAAATAAGAATGATTAATATTCAAAGTCAAACTTGACCTTCGAATATTTAAATATAATATCAAATACATTTACAAAAATAAAAGGGATAACTCCCATGGTACCCCTGAGGTTTGGACTTTTTCACGTGGTACCCAGTTTTTTAAGAATCTGCCCATGGTACCCCTCAACTTTCATTTTAGTGCACGATCTACCATTAACCCTTAACTCTGTCAAATTTGTTAACGGCAGAGTGAGTTTGTTGAATTTCAAATTTTGGGGGACTATTTTGCACCAAATACCCCTAAGGTTTCAAAGTTGTGCACAATCTACCTCTGCCCCCAAAAATACCAGTAACGGCCATAAAACTAACCCTTGGGACTTCAATTCTGCTATTTGGCTCCCTATATAAGATACGTTGGTTCCATTCAATTGAGAGCACAAACCATTCATCCTAAAAACTCACATTCATACTAAAAACACACATTCATTTTGAAATACTTGACATGGAATCATCTAATTCTAGATCAAATTCAAAAGGGGTGCAATTAGATAGCAAAATTGCTCTAAATGCAAAAGAAGATTCAACATAAGGTCATCTGGACCTATGGCAGCAAACCCTCAAGATTATGCTACAAATGTGACGAATGTGAATATTTTCAATGGTGTAAACAGAAAAATGAAGACATCACTGATTTTAATGAAGATGAAACTCAACAAGTTCATATTATCATTCAAGAGTTGAAGAAGAAGTTGAAGGAACAAACAACTCTTATTTGTGACTTAAAAAGAGATGTTCTAGATTTATCTAAAATGTTTCAATTTAGTTTGAAAACATCCATAATAATGTATATTTGTCTAGTCTATATTATAATGAAGTAAGCATTATAATTAACATTGTCATCCAAAATTAGCAATATACTAATTATAAGCACTATAATTAACATTGTCATCAAAGTTGGCCTTGACCTTGACATTACAAAGTGTAAGTCACAAAATACAGTAAAATCTTTCCAAAAACGTTACTAACTGGCTGATTAATCTAATCATGTCCAAAAAACTTTGCCTTAAACTAATTACCAATTCACCATTTAACAGCCTAAAATTTTCTACTTAGAAATTGGAGTTGACATTACAAACATAGTTCATATTATAATGTCACTTACAACTCCTACAAAAAATTGTACCCTAAGCTTTCATAATTAGTTTAACAATAAATAAAATGTTACCACATTTACTTCACATTCAAGTGGGTGGTTGATTTATTGAGGTTGAAGCAGTTGATTCTTTTCTTTTCTTTGCTATTGGGCCACCTTGGCATGACATTGCATTGTGGCCTAATAACTTGCAAATAGAACATTTGATGGTGGTGGACCTCCTGCCCTTGTTTCTCTCAGGTTCATCTTGCTTCATCTTCCTCTGTCTTGCCGGCCTTCCAGCTGATCTCTCTTGAACTGGTGGCAAGACCTTAGGGAACTGAAATTGTGGCCACTACTCCTTATCAGGCATAGGGTGCATGATAGTGCTATAAGTTAACTTATAGCACAAACCAGAGAAGTGGGCATTCAAATATTGCATTGGTTCTTCTTTGTTGTGATAGATGGCCCTACATGCATGTGTTGGAGTGAGTGTCCTCAACAATACTGCGATCACTTAATTAAATCTCATTAACAAGAATACAAAGGGATGATTAACATTATAGTCAACTGATCCACATTAATCGGTAATGATTGGCTTACTAGAGTTTGACATTACTGTCGTATGACGGTGGTGATCAGTTGATCCCTTGAGGTCACACCAAAAGGACGATTCCCAAATCATAAAGTTAATTAATTGTATAACGATACAGATTAATTAATCCCTTGGATTGAATGAGTTCAATCTGTATATGAGAATTACATCTTATTATAATATGATTAAATAAGATACATATTGGTAATTAAATGTCATATTACCAAAGTTGCATAATGTTTATGAAACATTAGAGATAAGAGTGATTGGTTAAATGTAATTACGATAAGTTGTAATCATATTAACTATATATGAGATAAACCATTTTACATACATGTAATTATAGACTGTTACTTAAAATGTTAAGTATAATTTATTTGTTATAAGATTTTATTTAATTGTTAAATATAATTTTATAAGCACGATCACATGTAATTTGTCACATCTCACACACATGACAAGTGACAAAATGTAAAAGTTAAAATGGATCCCATTTTACCTCACCATAACCGGATTTAGGGTGGTTGGGATTAGGGTGATTATAGTCTTGTTTAAATGTTAAGACAACACATTAATACCCTAATTAGCCTATAGCCACCCTAGTGACATGGGTAAGGGAAAAAGAAAGCATGCTTGTCCCCTTCACCATGCCCCATGACCGGCGGTCCCAAGGTGAACAATGAGAAAATGTTCTCATCTTTTATAAGCACATAATCACTTATGTGAGATAAATCACAAGTGAACTTATCTCTCTAAGAATAATAAAATCAAGCAAGTTGTTTTATTATCAAGATCTCATATACACATATTGCTAGTAGTGGTAATAATATACATACTAAGGGAACCTCTTATCTTGTCTAGTAATACAAGGTAGAAGGTGATTGTGGGATAGTCTATGTGCATCCAAAAGAAGTGTCTTTACACTTGGGACTTAGGAAGTTCATCCGTTGACATATTAGCTCAAGAACAAAGTAAGGAAGGATTCCTTACCTTGTGCCCATATCCGACACAAATACAATGTAAGGAAGCCATTCTTCTCTTCATTTTGTCTTCATTTTATTAAGCATGCAACTAGATCTTGAAACTAATTAAAGAGTTAATTAGTATGACTTAAGAAATGTCTTAAGTGTAGGTATATGAACCTAACAGCATGCCTACATGGTATCTCAGTCATCTGCCATTCCCCACGCAAACATGTTCCATTAGGCAAGTTCACTGGAAATGCAGTAATGGGACCTTGCACCACCTCATATTCCCCACCTCCTGCTTTTATAACCCTACAATGCCTTCAATATGAGCAGTTAAAATTAATCAAATATTTTGCATAAGGGGTTGGATCATAGAGTTGCATATTCTGAGCCTTATCAATTCTTTCACCTATCTTGTCCATTTGATATCGTCTGATGCCTTCCATTAGGGACAGAACTAGTTTCTCCCTCAGTTCATTCATTAGTGCATTGAAGGACTCCACAAAGTTGAAGGTATAATGATCACAAGCTACCAATGCATCAAACTGATGTTTGGACCACTGATGTGGAACCTTAAACAAGTACTCAATAGCTCCTTTGCAAAGTCTGCATATACAAGCCATTGCTTTATTGAAGACAAATGGTGATGTTGCATTGGCAGCCATCCAAAATAGGTCATGATAGGCAGGCCCTCCCCATTTCTCCTTGAAATTTGTGTACAAATGGTGAGCACAACTTCTTCTTGTTGCAGTTGGGAACTCCTTTTGTAAAGCCTTTTTAACCCCTTTCATTCAGCCACTAATGAAAGTCCAATCCCACTTAGTACATCTCTCTTTTTCAAATGCAATTCTCAAATTTCTGAAAACGTAACTCCATGTTTCAGTTGATTCCTTACCAACAATGGCATAAACTATGCAATACAAGTTATTGTTCCCATCCAATGACGAGGCGCACAATAACATTCCCTTAAACTTACCCTTTAGATGACACCCATCTACTCCTATTATTGGTCTACAACCCCTCAAAAATCCCTTTGTCCAAGCTGTAAAACTAACAAACATCCCTTTAAAGTAGGTCAAATTGTCAGAATTAGGAGAATGCCAGGTTATAGGGCCCAAGACCCAGGGTTAGTTGCCTTAATCATCTCAGCATAAGCTATTAGAAAAGAATAAATGTCCTAATGTACCCCAAATAGTTTATCAACAACTAGACTTTTCACCTTGTACATTGTCCTAACAGCCACACTTATCCCAAACTTACCCATTAACAAGTCAGCCATGCTCTTCACTGGCATGTGAGGACTTGCAGTCAACTCAAGCTCTAATTTAGAAGCCATCCAATCTTTTATTGTCATTGGATTCCTTTTCAGAAAATGACAATGCTTATGCCATTAGTTGTCTTGATAGCCCAAGTCAAATTATTAGGGATTGTAGAAACATGAATCTTCCAAGTACAATGCTCTCCACTACATTCATATGCGTACCTCAATTTATCAGATTTGATGACTATAACATTAAACCCTTCTTGAATGTAGTAGTCAGACAACACTAACATAAATGCTTCCTTGGAAGGGAAAAAGTAACTAAGGACTCAATGAAATCTCACCCCACCTTTGAGGTTAATACATAGTACCATTCTTAAAAGACTTCTCCAAATAGTGATCCCCTTCTTCCTCTGCTTCTTCAACTCTTACTTTATCAAATGAATGCATTTTATTAGGATCCTGGTCCATAATAACTCAGATGAGTCCTCATCCTCACTACCTCCACTACCCTCATTGCTATCTTCACTCTCTTCATCATTGTCAGTGTAGTTTTCATCCTCCTCGTCACTTTATTAACCCTTGTCCTCATCCAAAGACACACTTATGGGCTCACCCCTTCTCTGACCTCTCCCTGTCCTTATCTCATTAGGATCAACATCAGGTTGAGATGTTGTCCCCATAGAATGTGAAGTACAAAGCCCTTTTCTTTTAGCAGTTGATTTTGGAATTTTTTTGATTTGTTTGAGCCTTTTTTTTAAAACAGTTAAGACATGTTGGGGGTACATTTAGGGGTACTCTCTTCTTGTGTGGTAAATCTGTTTGCAGTTTGGCAATTTTGTGTGAATTGACTTAAATTGGGGATTTTTTGTGTTTCAGGTATTTGTTCACTTGTTGAACTTTCTGTAAATTGAGTAGGAATATGGTTTGTTTGTGTTTCAGGTATTTTTTCACTGGTTGAATTTTCTGTAAATTGAGTTGGAATAAGGTTTGATTGAGATTCTGGTATTTCTTGATTAATTTCCTCTTGGCCTGTTTGAGTTGGAGTTGGAGTTGGAGTTGGAATGGGGTTTGTTTGAGCTTAAAGTATGTCATGACTTGTTGAACACCTCTTGGACTCATGAGCTAACTCTTGAGATTCATAAACTCTAACAAAAATAGTCTCATAACTCTCAACATCCACAACAGGTACTTCAATAGCCAAAGGTTCAACATGTAGTATTTCATCTTCCATTTCAACCTCCACTCTGTTATTCACCATCTCCTCCTTCTCCTTCTTCCTCTGTTCTTCCTCCTCTCTTTGTTTTTTTAATTCTGTCACTAACCCAAACTCTTTAATTGGGTTATTTGTCTCCTCAATCCACACCATAATTGTATCACTACTTTCATAATCCCAAAACATTTTCAGTAAATCAAAATCATTCCTGATATACTTCTTACTATCATTTCTCCCTCTATAATACATATCATACACTGTAGGTAGTAATACTTGTTGTTTCAAAGACATGGCCTCAAGATCAGCGATAACATCAAGGAGTTGTACAAAATCCACATCATAAATAGCATAATCAAAGGCTTTTTCCTTATAGTGACACTGCAACCAAAACGCAGCTTCCATCCTACCAATTTCAAACCAATACATGTATATGATTCAACAAACAACAAAAACCCTAATAATTTCTTCATAATTATACCCAGTCAAACCCAACATAAACCACATAAACCCTAATTTTATTTTTTGGAGAAACATAAACCCTACATTTTACTCATGAAGAACTATTCACAAAAACAACAGAAATCCTAAATGATTATTAGATAAAAGACACAATCAAACACAACAAATACTAAAATTATAAAGCAAAAAGACACAACTACATACATGCAAGTAAAAAGACACAACTACATACATGTAAAATCAGACTAAATCACAACCCTAATTATAAAATAAAACAACAAAATTAAATAATTACCTACATGAGAAATATAAAGAACACAATAACTTGGATAAACTAATGAAAACCCTTAATTATCGATCAATAGGGATGAGAATATGAGATGATGTACAGATGATTTGTGGTTGTGGTGGGTTGATGTGATTGATTTTGGAGGGAAAGTATATGGGTCGTTAGTTGTTATGAGGAAATGAGAGGGAGTGTTTTGTTTATTAGTTTTATGAGGGAATTGAAGACGGAATTGGGGGGAAAGTAAGGGAAATAGAAAGAGGGGTTAACGGCACGATAACATAAATAAAAATAAGGGTAGATCGTGCACTAAAATGAATGTTAAGAGGTACCATATGCAGATTCCTAAAAAACTGGGTAACACATGAAAAAGTCCAAACCTCAAAGGTACCATGGAAATTATCGCAAAATAAAATCGTACGTTATTTATAACTATAAAATATATATGTGTTATTAAATTTAAATAACGTGTCCCTAAAATGATGTCGTGTCACGTATTCATGTCGTATCCATATTCGTATCCGTTTTTGTGCTTCTTAGTCCACTCATTAACATGTTCTCTTGATCACTAATCCAATATGGTGGCAATACCCATCTAGAGGGGAAATTAAGTGCAATAATTAGCATAGCACGTCCACTTTTTAGACCCATCGTAAAGGGCGAAAGTGGTAATTAAACTTCTTAATTTTGTGTAATTGTGAGATTAAACTTCGTAAGTTATTGATGTAGTAATTAAACCCCTAGCTTTGACAAAAGGTGAAATTTAACCCCATTCTGTTTTCAACCTAAATCATATCATTAAATCAATATATATAAGATAACTATACACTAAATAATTATAAATAATTTATCAACATAACTTTTAGAATATTTTTAATATTTTTACTAATTTTAAATATGACTTATATACATATGAGATTACTTTTACGGATTTTCAATTTTATGTAATTCAAATATGTTTTTTCAAAATGTAATAAAATTGTGTACAAAATTTAAAATTTATAATAATTTTTTAGTGTGTAAAATTATAGATTGACTAAATTAGTGAAATTGAATTTCCCTTTGATTGAAGTAAATGGGCATAATCGCCCCTCTTGAGCATCCAAAGAGTCAAATGCTGCTACTTTGAAAATGAAAACAATACAAACTAAAAATGTCGGTAGTGGAGCGCCGTGATCTAATAAGCTGTGATGTAATAATCGAAATGAAATATTAAAGTAGGGTAATACAGTAATATAATCACATTTTTATCGTAGATGAGTCCATAACATTATAATCATTTTGGAAATTAAGTCACAAATAATGCAAGAAAAAATAACATTTTAAATAATAATAATAATAATAATAATAATAATAATAATAATAATAATAATAATAATAATAATAATAATAATAATAATAATAATAATAATGATAGCTGCGCGCATCTTATAATAAAAAAAAAAATAAGAATAATAATAATAATAATAGTAATATTCTCGGTATCTCAGGATGCTGGGGCTCGGGTGGCCGCTTATATCTTTATTAGGCTTAGTTTTTCTATAACTAAGGGGGCGGGGGCCCAGATTGTCTCTCGGCTCCCCACCAACTTCATGTAAACGTTACATTTTATTTTAATGAAAGCTGCGCGCATCTTCCATAAAAAAAAAAATAATAATAATAATAATAATATTTTTTTTTCAAACGAGAGAGGGGGGGGCGCGATTAGGGCGTTTAATGGCTCGTTTGGACGTCTTGTTATGGCCGTCGTTTGATGCCTCAACATCCACCAGTTCTGGCCAGACCATCATGCTTGTCGTCGTCGGCTGTGGTGTTGTTGTTGGTGGTTGGCGGTTAGAGAGGACGGGAGAAGAGAGGAAGGAGGTTTCTACGTTTTTCGAAAGTTGCTGCCAGAGGTTGCCACTACGCCGACCATCCTATCCATACCGGCCACCCAGACCTCACGTCGCCGGCCAGGGTGGGTTTGTTTGTGGTTGTTTTGCGTTTGTGGTTTCTTGTCTTTGGCGTTGCGGGTGTTTTCTGTTTTGAGAGCGTCGGCGGCGGTGTTTCTGTCTTGTCCCGTTCTTGTCTGCCTGGGTATGGGACGTAGATGTGGAGTCGCTGTCGAAGGGTCGTCGGAGGTGTTTGGACAGTTTTGTGCCGTCGCAATTAGGGTTTGTTTTTGTTTTTGTTATTTTTTGTTTTGTGCGTTTTTTTGTGGTAGGTGGGGCTGCTGGTTCAGACCGGTGGTGTTGGTCCGGAGGTCCCTTTGGTGGTGTTGATCAAATGGTACATGTATGTGTTGCTTGTTCGTGCGCGTGTATGTACTCCCGCATGATTCTCCATGCACGTGATGTTATGTTTTGGCTATTATTAGTACGTGTCTTGTGTCTTGCCCATCACTATCTTCATCATGCCTGTTTTAGTACGTTTTCATTGTCCTTTTTCGAGTATTCATAAGTGTCCGGATGGTCATGGTAAGGGCCTTACTAAGGTCGCCTGGCAAAAGCATTTTCAGGATCGACATTGTAATATTGGTGCTATGGGGCTTACGTGTCAAACTCTTACTGATAGGCTGACTGTTTTCACTAATACCGAGATTACTTTGAAGCGGATAGGGCTTTGGTTGTGTGGGGAGTGCTTTAAAACCCATACCTTTCGCTCTAGGTGTCGACATAGCCGGGGTGATATTGTTGCGCCTCCGGATTGGGGTAATGGTATCGTTAGCTTTAGTATTTATGGTATCCCAAGAACTACTGCTCCGTCTCCCTCGGTACTTCCATCTGATGTTGGGGTTGAGTTTGCTCAGTGGTTTCGCTTTGGTTTTGCATCCATTGGTGTGCAAGATACGGGACTCTTTTGATTTGAGTTTGCAAGCTTGGTACTTGGATGATGGCACCATTGTTGGGGATACTTTGGAGGTGGGGAAGGAATTGGATTTGATTATGGCAGATGGTCCTCAGTTTGGTCTTCATCTTAATGTCGCTAAGACTGAGGTTTTTTGGCCTACTGAGGATCACCGGAGTGGACTTCCTGGTGTTTTCCCTCCTTCCATTGCTCGGCCTTTGCATGGTGTTTCTGTTTTGGGTGGGCCTGTCAGTACTTGCCCTACTTTTGGCAGTGAGCTTGTGGCGAAGAGAGTGACTAAGACCATCGAGCTTCTGGATTTAGTTGATAGGATTGAGGACCCGCAATGTGAGTTTCTTCTGCTTAGAGCTTGTACGGGTATATCTAAACTCTACTTTACCCTTCGTACATGTTCGCCGAGAGTTTTTGGGTCTGTCCATCTTCATTTTGATGCAGAACTTCGTTCTAACTTGGAACGCATTGTTACCGCGTCTGGGCCTGGTTTTGGGGACTGGGAGTGGCGCCTTGCCAATTTCTCCTTTCATCTTGGTGGGCTCGGTGTTTATGCTGCCGGGTATGTTTTACACTATGCTTTTTTGGCGTCCCGTTTGCAGTGTGCTGATTTGCAGGCTAAGCTACTACGGCCTTCTGGTATTGTGGATGCTGGTCTTACTTTTGATGATGCATTGCGGGTGTTTTCGGAGACTACAAGTTCTACTTTTTTTACGTGATCCGAGTGAAATCGCTGCCCCTAAACTTATGAAGATACTGGAAATATATATTTTGCGAGGATTGCTGCTACTGCAGAATCTGTTTACTCTTTGACACCGCGCCAGCTTGCGTTGTGGAAGTCTCAGCAGGGTGCCCACTCCTCTGATTGGTTGCGTGCGGTTCCTATCTCTGGGTTCGGCCAGACTATAAACGGTAGCACTTACCGTAGTGTGCTGGGGTATCGACTGGGTATTCCGTTATTCGTGGTATCTAGGCTTTGTCCTGCTTGCTCTCGGGTTTTTGCTGATGATATTTATGGGGACCACGTATTTCTTGTACTGGTACTGTGGGGGTTGAGCATCGGCATAACCTCGTTCGTGACACCTTATTCGAAATCTGCTATAGGTCTGGTATTTCTACGGGCAAGGAGGTTGATATCGGTTTGGTTGACGGGCATGGCGGATCTCTTCGTCCTGCGGATTTGCTACTTTATTCCTGGGACAGAGGGCGTGATGTGTGTGTTGATTTGACAGGGTCTTCCCCCTTGACTCAGACTGGGATGTCCGATTTTGTGCCGGGACGGGTTGTCGCTGATGCTGCTCAGCGCAAATGTGATAACTGCTAAGTATGGGGATTTATGCGCGGCTGCTGCCTATGGTTCCCTACCCTTCTCTTTCTCTTCGCTTGGAGAGCTGGGCTCGGATGCTGTTGACTTGCACAAGCGGATCCAGAAATTCTCGGTATCTCAGGATGCTGGGGCTCGGGTGGCCGCTTATATCATTACAAGACTTAGTTTTTCTATAGCTAAGGGGGTGGGGGCCCAGATTGTCTCTCGGCTCCCCACCAACTTCTTGTAAACTTTACATTTTATTTTAATGAAAGTTGCGCGCATAAAATAATAATAATAATAATAATAAGGTCGACAAATTACTTATTGCAGTGAATTTTTAAAACTACTACCTTCATACAACTGTTTTCTTCTCATTTCATTAAAAAACTCCTCACACATATTGAAGAAATATGAAGAAAACAATTGCGTGGATGAAGTATATTTATTTTTTGGTACAAAATACCAAATGAATATTTTATAAGCTAATTATGACATATTTTTTCTTTTGACAATAAAAAAAAGGAAATAATTGATTGAAAAATGGTCTAATGGAGCAGTAAGTCTCATTGAAGACGGCGTATATTCGTCTTCAATGAAGACAGGTCGAAGTTCATTTCATAAGAAGATAAATGGTAGAATAAGTGAGGAATCAAATGGATCCCCACTTGTCTCTTCACTTGCCTTTTTATAAGATAAAGTTCAATCCTTTTTTATTAAAGATAAATATATACCGTGTTTAATGAGCATTTGTGGTAATGGAGTACGGAGTCCCAATAATGCATTATGTTCTCGACAGAGATATCGATAAAAAGCAACAGCATACAACAACAAATGCAACATTGACGGTCCACTAACATAAGACGTCTCTGATTCTACATAGTCCACAAACCAAACTGTCACATTTACTCAATTAGTCTTGCTTTTGTGACGGATCGGATCCCTCTCACAAGCTTGCAAGTGAGAAGTCAATGTTTTCCCACTTGCCCTCCCAGTTGCAAGCTTGTGAAAGGGATCCGACCCGTCGCAAGCTTGTGACGGATAGTGACCGTCACAAATTAGAATTTGTGCCTGAATTATGTCTGTTTCTTGTACCACTAATCTAATTGGAGCTACACATTTCACTTTAATCACGAAACTGTTACTTTCAAATTTGGTATTTGTGTAGTGTCCACCGAAAATCACAATCTATCCATCCAATAAAATCATTTTTCGGATAAACCCGACAAAAAAGGTCCAAATCAGATACTTTTACTACGCCCCCGCATTCACTAACCAAATATAATCTGTAATCAAAATTAACTTGAAATGATGGATATTAAATCTCCTTAACCTTGTGTCGGATATAGTCGGTCACAAACGAGAATTTGTGGATAACAGAAGTAATCCAAATTTGTAAATAGATAAAAATAGCAGGTCTAGTTGTTATGTGGAATAGATATTGTGATTTCGCTTCCATAATTGGAAAGAAATGTTTATGTTTATGTTTGTTTACATGATTCAAAGAAACCCAAACGACTAGAATGTTTGAACACAAAATCCCAGAACATAGTTTTATGAATCGATCTATCTAAGCTTACATGAGGATTGAGGAACATACATAATACAGTACAAGATTTGTTGTTACAATAAACTAATACATTAAACATGTCTCCTTAAAAGTGAAAATTAAGCACTTCTGTAACGCATTAAAGATTCAATACGCTGCAACTTCAACTGCTGCTTAAACCTGTTAATAAAATCATCCGCTTTAGCATCAACTTCCTCTTCATTCCTCTTAAACGACACCGTATCAACTCTCTCCACTTTCTCCATTTTCTCCTTCTTCTTCTTCTTCCCCTTCCCTTTCTTCACCTTCTCTTCCACCTTCGTATCACAAACCTCCTCCTCCGCAAACCCCCGTCCTCCGACAGTAAATGACGCCACACGTGACAGCAGGGACGGGGCACGTGTCACTGCCCTCTTCACCTCCGTCTTCAACTCGGGTTCCGGGGTCGTGGCCTCGTCAGGGCTGGACCCGTCAGCCCGGCCCGACAAGTCGTGGTGAGGGTGGGGGTGGTAGTTGGAGAGGTTGAAGGAGGTGACGCGGGAGAAGAGGGAGGGAGCGCGGGCGAGGTGCGGCGGAGGTGCGTAGTTGGAAGTGGGGTCATGGTGGTTGGTGCGGCGGTGGGAGAAGACGATGGTGGCGATGACGAGGTTGAGGAGGAGAAAGAGAGAGGTTGGGGTTAACCAAGAAGCATGTTCTAACAATGCTTCCACCATTTTAGATGGAGCTTTGGGTGTTGACCGTGTTGTTTAAGAAGGGGTGTAGAAAGACTGTAAGGAGTTGAGGAGTAGTGGAGGTGTGTGAAAATAGATGTTGTACAAGTAGTGTGTGCTAAATAAACGAATACAAGGCTTCTATGGTATTAGCGAGTCTTACTTGCAACGGAACGATCCATCGTAAGCTTGTGATGGATCAAGCCTCGAGCAAGTGGGCAATTCATTTGTATCCCTCACTTACTTTTTGTAAAAAGAGTTTGACCCGTCACAAAAGATAATACTCCCTCCATTCAAGTCCAAATATAACATTTCATTTTTTGACAATATTCATGAGTTAAGAGAATCTTTACGATTTCCTGCAATATGTAAGATAAAATATGGGCATGTGGGATATTGTTTGATTCGTCTTTATAATTACGATAAGATTATCAAATTTTTATAATTTTTAATAAAGTAAAACTTGAAATATTTATGTTACAATTCGTGCATTGGCAAACGTGTAAAAGAGAAATGTTGTGTTTGGACTTGAATAGAGGGAGTATATAGTATTGTGTTGGCCGTTGGGTACACTATATTTAATTACAAGTACGTTATTATTTATATATATATATATATATATATATATGCAAATTTGGACATGTGCTAGTCTGATGACTACAACCACCGACCACCATTATAATTTACCCTCTTGTTGGGGTTAAGTGGTTAACTCGTTCACTTGTGAAACACGAGTCACGCCTTCTGCTTCAAATCACCATGGAATTTTGAGTTTCGGCTTTTCTCTTTTCATAAACATCGTAATTTGGATTGGTTGACAAACATCGTATTTTCGTAATTTTGATGTTAATTTGGTTGATGATCATTATTATTTCAGCATGTGTTTTTGTTAGTTAAACTAATTGACACTTAGATAACACATTTTTCCTAATTTATATACTCCCTCCTAGTCGGTCATTTCTTCCCTCTTTTCTTATTGGGTAAGTCGGGTTTTCTTCCCTCTTTCCCTTTTTGGATGTGGGGTTGTGTGTTTTGTGTGGTCTAAATTCATTTGTATGTGGGTAGTGTGTTTTGTGTGGTTCAAATTCATTTTCTTCATTTTTGTGTAAAAGGGAAAGGGGAAGAAATAAATGAATAGGAGGGAGTATTAGTTTTGAGATATATAATTAGTAAAAGAAACAAAAAGGGCAATTCATTTGTATTTTAATTAACTTAATATTACATGTGAATATGTGATTCATACAATATGCACATTTCTTCTCTATTTGATCTTTTCATCTTGAGTATGATAAATGACTAATATAAATGTGGTACGCCCTTAGGTCTCTTTAATCCCTTCTTTTTGGACCTCTTTTCTCCACCTCAACCACATGTTTGACGTCCTCTGTCATTGTCAATAATTATTCGAACGTTTTTTAAAATTAATTAAATTTTGTGCCCTATTTTCCATCTCCTTTAAAAGCTCCTACTGTAATAACCATCAATTATATACTACGTTTTAATAGTGTGCTTGTGCTTAATAATGGTTTGGCGAGCTTGGGGGTCGACCGGAGACCCATCTCGGTCGAGATGGTGTGTGGCTTGGTCGAGACGGGCCCTGTAGTCAGCTCGTGTTA
Source organism: Heliosperma pusillum (assembly GCA_022085475.1). Taxonomy (NCBI): domain Eukaryota; kingdom Viridiplantae; phylum Streptophyta; class Magnoliopsida; order Caryophyllales; family Caryophyllaceae; genus Heliosperma; species Heliosperma pusillum. The sequence goes on from JAIUZE010011112.1 coordinate 21,550, forward strand.
TTTTAATTTCCGCGACTTTAAATATTAGTTTATAATCTTATTTTATTATTTCCTAAACCCGAATACCTTTACCTAATACTATATATATACCTACACAACATCAAATATAGAGTATTTTACTTCTATTATCACAAAAGAGAATAAGAGCATCTAAACCCTAATTGAGAGGAGGAATAACAATTGAGTTGGGATCTTTCTTCTAACAAGTCAATAACTCATCTTTCTTATTGTAAGTGTTTTAACCTATTGTATTTATCATTGGTCTAGTTAGTAACCATCTTATTTGTCCTTCTTTATTAATAAGAGATCGACTAACCCTAGATTGGGATTTGGGGAATTGTTAGTATTGTTATGATTGTATCTAGGGAGTTAGTAATTGTATGATTATTATGTGTATAGGAGGGGAATTGGTAAAAGGAACAATCTTTGATTACTATTGCGTGTGCATTCGGAATTTGCGAAAGGTAGGGTTCGATCCTACTCATCCTGAATTTCAATACAGAGTCGTCTCGGCCGAGACAAGCCTTGTCTCGAGCAAGACGAGTCTGCCATGTGGTTGTTATTGATTGTGGTGATTGTTTGTTATGTATGGTTGTTTGTTATGATACTGGATGTGATTGTTAAAATGATGATATGACATACGAGTATTGATATGATGGCATGTGTTGCGATCTGATAAATAACTGTTATTGTAAAGTATATGTTGTGTTTGTGACTTGCACGGTGATTAGGAGGGGTTGTGCGGTCGTGGTGATGAATGTAAGGGTACGGTGATGGCGAGACTTCTACCATTGTGAATTGGGCACGGTGACTGTGAGGTTGACGCCAAGTGTCTATAAGCACGGTGACGGGGAGATTTGTGCTGAGTACGAAAACTGGGATATTTGTGCTAAGTGTATTGTGCCACGCATCTACGTGAGATTGTGAATGTCTTATATTGTTTTGTTAACGATCGTTGTTGTTGTGGACAATTGATATGATGTTGTATGTGTAGATACCTCGAATCTACACCTTCCGCCAACCACCAGGTGATGATTGGGCCGCATGTTTGGTACGCGAAACGATTTATGACAATTCATATGTTTATCGTCAAGTGATACCTCAAACAGTTGTGCCTACCTTTTGGTCGTCATCTACGTGTCGATACGGTCGTTTTGACAGTCATTAGAGTTTATTTGGAGTTCGGGTCAAAAACCGCTTCATTTTCACCGTCTTTTAAAACCGTGTCTGAATGCTCGAGAATATTCCGGATATATAATGTTTCAAAACTTATCTTTTTCGGTAAAATATATCCGTATTTTATTTAGAAGAGAATTCGAGATCAACCGCAATTTCATAAAGAAACGCGGAAATATTTCTTTTAAAGTAGGAAACGCGGGATTAGGTGTTCGATCAAAAGAACTTCCTAATACGTACCCTCACCCCTTACTCCAGATCTCTGTGAACATCCGTGTTCATTGGCATCCACGAGAGTCATTCTAGACATAGAATGCTAAGGGTAACGAGTTCTTAGTGTTCATGTCAGTTCTTTGTGTCTTGACATGGCATAAAGTATTCGAACGGTTCCAACTTCCCACAAAATTTTGTGACGACTCCACAAATGCGTGTTTTCACGCTTGTCCCTCGTTTCTACATCCGTAGTATCCCGTGTATCACAGTTTGGAAAGGATCGCGAAACCCGTGTATTACAGTATGATGCGTAAAATACTCCTTACTCAACCATTGGTTAACTTATTTGGTTTGTGTGTGTGTGTGTCGTCACCAAACTCTTTTAAATTTGGTGGCATGTTATTAACCATTTGTTATTTTCGTTCAAATGAAAAGCAGAACATCTTGCAGGTTGGTAAGTTGATGAGTTTGGCTTTAGATGATGCTTGTACGAGATAGGATACACTACGAATTGAGTCTTATAGTTAATGATGACTATTTAGTATTGATTAGTATTTGAGTTGTAAACTTTGAGTGTTCCGTTGTAGTAGTTTGGTCATTGGTTTGAAAGATTGTAAGACTAATTATTCATTATGTAATAAAGTATTTTAAATTACTCTTTGTGGTACACAGGGGGACCAAGGAGGGGCGCACTTGGGAGGACAAGAGTAAAAATACGCATTTGTGGAGTCGCCACCAATTTTTATGCGAAATTGGAACCGTTCGAATACTTTATGCCATGTCAAGACATAAAGTAATGACATGAACACTAAGAACTCATTACCCTTAGTATTCTATGTCTTGAATGACTCTCGTGGATGCCAATGAACACAGATGTTCATAGATATCTGGAGTAAGGGGTGATGGTACGTATTAGGAAGCTCTTTAATCGAACACCTAATCACGCCCGCCTCGATAGCGGCCTCTACTAATGATTAGGCAAATCGTTCGTACTTGATATGTTATCGATTATATGCATGCAATGCAACATTCAACATTTTAATCCTAGCATGTGAATTAAATTATATCGGTGAACATGTAATTAACACTCAAGCATGTCGAAAATTGGAATTTAGAATTAATTACATACGAGAGAGAAGCAAAATCATACAGTTACAATGATTAAATAAGATTACAACGGATTACGGGATCCACGTTAGAAATATATTCGAAACGGAGATTTGAAGAAAAAAAAAGATTTGAAAACTAAAAGACAGATTAGAAGCGATATTACGACTAATAGTAAATTAATTACGTAATTAAAGATACGTCAAAGCGAGAACGGAAGTTCAGGGACAGAAGTCAACCCAGAACAGGCGCAACAACAGCTGCGTCCTCTAAAAGAGACGTTGGGCTCATTGCGTCTTTTCTTGAGCTGAATTCTGACTGTGAAGTCAGAATCGCGAATAGTTAACATTCCTTTGTATATTTACGATTAATTATTGACCTATGACTCGAGTAGAAGTGATTTAACATATTAATTACACTATAAGTTGTATCAATAACGAATTCCAGAGACTTGATATGAACAAATCGAATCTCCAAGACCCAAATTTGACTTAAAGACAAAACGTTTTATATGAAAGATTATATTGAAGAAAAGAAAATAAGAAAATAAAATAAAAAGAACAAAATCGCAGGAATCAGTGGAAGAAGAAGAAGAGCAGGAGCAGGGCAGCCTCTGGAAGAGGCGCAGCATGCGCTGCGATCCTTCCAGAAGGCGCAGCTGCTATTGTGTTTCTTCTCGACGACTGATGACTGCTAAAAATAAAGGTTTTGTTTTCAAAATTGGTTTTGAACTCGTGAATCTTACATTAATTAAGCGGAAAAAATAAATACAAATTAAAGATGGGATTTACACCCTCAGACTTACGTGTTTGACGAAACGATATTAGCTAAGTTAACGTTAAGTGAAAGCTCGACTCGAATGTACGTAGAAAGGGCCCTCGTTCGAGGATTTAAATTGATTGATTGTGTAGTGGTCAAATTAGTCGGTCATGCAACGTGACAAGTACCCAGAAGGATCTGAGCTTACGTGGTCAATTGATCAAGCACGTAAATGTCGAAAACTTAGAACAAAGTCTAGAATGCAAAGAGAGAAGAGAAGGGCGGAACACTCGCGTGCCAAAAAAATGTGAGATCGAAGCTCTCCTTTTATACTAGAAAATATGAAGAGTTTTGGAATAACTCAAACTTTGGAAAGAAATCACGAAAATATGGGAAATGAAGAAAACAGGCTGGAGAAGGGGCGCAACAAGAGCTGCGATCCTCTAAAGGGATGCAGCGCCTGAAGTTACGAAGAAACATTTTTACCTTAAAATGAAATTGCGGATGATTATGACCTTGATAACTTTTTTTTTTTCTTTTTTTCGGCAGCAGTAAAGAGACGTAACTACATTATGTTTTGGCTTTCGGAGCCATAGTTACATCCATAGGCATACAATGTAAAAACAAATAATACATCTAATGATACTAGCGTCACTTTACGACTAGAAAGATGACTAGGGTCAGCCACATGGTGGTAGATCACAGTAGATCGGCCGCGAGCAACATCGTCCAAATCATCAGCAATACCAACAACTCCCATAGTCAAACGAACCGAACCAGGTGCACTTACGCCACAAGTGCGTAGAAAAGAAAGGGGAAGGGCGAGCGGAGCAAGCTTGCCTTCAGCGGAGAAGGTTCTCCTACACCATGGTGATCGATCCCTACAGTCCAAAGACCAACAACGAAAGAAGTCGAGCAATTTGATAAGATGAGACAAAGGGCTCCTCGCAATCGATTTCCCAACCAAATACCTCAGAGAAAGATTCAAGGTATAACCGACCTTGATAACTAAGGAGATAAAGAGTGGGAGACAAAGATGATTGAAACAGTTGAAGAATTTAAATGGAGAGAGGAAGAGAAATGGATTTAACAAACTCTAGGAGGGAGGAGGTGTTTTAAAGTGGGCATATAGTAGGTGTAACGGCAATATAGTCGTAAGGAACAAAATTAAGTTGCAAATTAAAAATTTGGCCTGAATATTCCCTTTTCTTTGCTGAAATGATTAAATGGGAGCAACTTTTGAACAAAGTAGCCTCTAATGGAATTAAATTTTGAAAAGTTTTATTTAAGGGAGTAAGTTTTAAAAGGTCAATTATACGGAGTATATACGGAGTTATAATCAATCTCCTTAGTATAAAAGCTGAGTTTTTTCTCGTGTTCCTATTGGCTGGAAAAACTTAGCTTTTTTTCACTTATTTTTGCAAGTATGACCCACACATTTTTCAAAACATTTAACTACTCTGCCTCCTATCCACGCCAAGTATTTACACTTTACTATTCTACTTTCATTATCTGAGCTTATATAATATGATGACTTATTATATAATATGATTCCTTGACTTATACTATGTTAATATGAAAAAAAACATTTAAATTATTACAATCCACAAAATTTGAAATTACATTCCAAAATTAATATTAAAAATACAAATTATTACCCTAAGTTATACGGAGTACTATGCTAATCCGAAAAAAAAAAGTTTCAAATTATAACAATCCACAAACCTTGAAATTATTTGTTAAAAAACAAGATGACAAATAAGACGAGTATCATCACCTGCATATATTCAAATTGATCTTATTTTTAATTCTAATATTAATATATTTCTAATAAAACTTTACAGCTAACATATACTCCCTCCAATTGACCATGTTGTTCCCTCTTTTTATTTTGAGCTAAGTGTGGTGATGTTCCCTCTTTCCTTATTTGTGAGTAGTTGTGTGGTCCAAATTTAATTAAATGTGAGGTAGTGTATTTTGTGTGGTCCAAATTAATTTCCTTAATCCTTATATCCAAAAGAAAAGAGAACAACATGGTTAATTGGAGGAAATATATTTTTTACCTGATTTTAAAACTAGTTTATTTAAATACTTGGTAACATTTAAGAGATGAGCCGAGTCATAGTTACGTTACACAGTTCAAGTGTTTAAGATTGGATTCTCTATTGTGGGCCTATCATTTGGTTTGTAATTTTTTGCTGCGTAACTTTGTCGTTTTGCAAGAGACAAGGAAAAAGAAAGGAAGATGTGGGAAAGGCGAAGGACGACTTTCCGTGTTGACGTAGTTGACTATGACATTCATAAATGAGTTATGAGTTATACTTCTACGACATCAATTGTATTTTAAGTAGACTAACCTTTGGTCATTTGAGTACACACATCCACGTTATTCCAGCCAACTTGGTTATTGATCTACTCTTGTGGATTCGTAAATTTGTATAACATTTAGTAGATGGACATATTCGTATATAATTATAAACGGGTCAAATTTCTCTCACAAATAAGTAAGTGGGTGACATCAGCACGCAGAGGAAATGTTCATCTAGCCTACATAACACTCCCTTCGTCCCGGTCAATTGTTATCTTTTTATCTTGACACAAATACCAAGAAAAGAGTAGGAGACCATCTGTAGTTATACTTGGTGGATGACAGGTAGACAATAGTCTCATTGTGGGTCAAATAACTAATAGATAATCTTCCTAATATAGAAATGACAACAATTGACTTAGACACCTAAAAAAAATAGGACAACAATTGCCCGAGACGGAGGGAGCAATACTAACTATTATCTCCAGCAATGGTAATATCCACATTTTGATAGTTAAACTTTAAAAACTTTGACTATAATTATCGTTAAAATTATGAAAATTGAAAAGATACTACGTAATACTTATTTACATGGATATGTTATGAAAAAAGCTTACATAAAATTTTACTTTTTGTAAAAGAAAAAGGCAAGTATACTTGAAGAAAAATACCGTCAAAGTATGACCTTGAATGTCACTTAAAAATAAGTGTTATCTTTGATGTTGATAAAAGGGAGTATGTAGCAAGTTTATGTCGTTTTGCGCATTTACGCTAGCATTTTCAACATTAGATTCAAAATCACGAGAATTCGGATATTAGAGACTTGAATGTACATCTTACAAATGAGTCATTTGGGTCGGGTTCATGTCGGATAAAGTCGTTGTCCCGTTAATATTACCATCTCTGGTCATTTTTGGGTCGTGTCATAATATTTTCCTTTAAATAAGTATTTTACGGTTGTTTGTGTCATTTCGGGTCATTTCAAGTCGTGTTATTTTGCGGTCGGGTCACTCTCGGATCGAGTCAATTCGGGTCACTTTTCGAATCAGCTTTGTCAGTTCTGCTTGAATTAGACCTGGCAAACAGATCGGGTCGTGTGACTCGTGTTGGTTCGGGTTTGTGTTTGTGTCACTTGTTAAACAGGTCATGAACCCTCGACCCAAACCCTGATCAATTAAATTTTTTCGTGTTCGTGTCCCCCACTTACATAAATGGGTCATGAAGCCTCAAACCTAACCCGTTAATTTCGTGTCAGGTTTTCGTGTCATGTCAATTATAGAAAGTGTTAATACATTTATTTGATGGAGGATCAATAAATATTAAGTTAAATTATTATACAGGTCATTACCCGACCCAATTAAATCGTGTTCGTGTCGATCCACTTATATAAATGGGTTATTAAACCTCAACTCAAACCCGTTAATATCTTGTCGAGTTGTTGTCGTATATTTGTATATTTGTGTTGCGTCATTGTTTGCCACCTCTAACTTGAATGTATAGATTAAACCAACGATTACCCAAGTTGTTATGCATAAACTGATATCACTTGTATACATTTTGTTTTTTTTTTCCCAATTTTAGAGCTAGATGTGGACTAGAGAGTTGACCCAACAAATAGTTTTATAAAAGTAAACAAACCATGCCTGACTTTAAATAGCGAACAATGCTCTACAAACAAAAAGTAATACTAAGAAACAGAGTGCCTTGTGCTGCCGTGAATTTGACTTATTCCATATTTCCATGGGAGTTAAAGGGTATCCAGTCTAACTAACATTTAGAGTAAAACAATTGAATTTTGCAAGTTACTCCCTTCAGCCCGGTCATTTGTGTACCTATGCTTTTGGCACAAAGATGAATGAGCGGGGAGGGGATCATTTGTAGAGAGTGGTATAGGATGACAAATGAACAATAAGGCATTTTGTATGATCAAATTGTCCACAAGTCTTCCCAAGTTCCCAATATAAAAAGGTAAACAAATAACTAAGACGTTCTAAATTAGAAATGGTAAACAAATAACCATGATGAACAGAGTAATTATTACAAATTACAATGCTACACTTTGGGTAATAAAGGTAATAAAGGGTTACACTTTGGGTGAATATGACAACTGAAGATTAGAGTTTACCCTTTGGATGAAAATCATACAAGAAAATAGTGGAGATTAGAGGTTACTCTTTGGATGAAAATCATACAAAAAGCAGGGAAAATGATTTACAACTAGATACCAAAGGTCGGTTTTACTATGCACCCGAAAGAGGATCTCATCAATTAGCTTCCTCACGCCATACGAGTTTACTCGCACGCATGTCAGACTCCTTGGTTCGTGTCAGACAGGTCATGTAGATGAATAGTTAAAAGGTTGCATGCAACAGCCATGTCAAGTTTTAAGATGGTTAACATGTACATGGCCAAGGTTTCTAGTTGAATTGAGTTGATACCACATTATATGAACAAATAGACAGTCTATCGGGACAAAATCAATAAGTAAATGACAAGAGTGCACCTGGGATTGTTTGTTGAATACCCTTCTGTAGATATTGCCATACTTCAGCTTGCTCAATAACAAGAGAATCTAAAACCTACTGTAAACGAAAGTAATACTATAAACAGAATCTCATCAACATTCCAGGTACAAGTTACAGTACAAAAAAGACGAATAAATTGGGAGATAGTACATTAGTTTTCTTCGTACTGTCACCAGTAACTACAAAAAAAAACCTGATCAAACTCTACGGACGTACAGTTGCTAATCATCGTCACCAGAAACTTTCTGCTTCTTCCATTTATATGCAGCCTCCAAAATCCTCAGATTGGTTGTCTGAGTTTCCTCTGGGAAGAGGTAGTCAAAGAACTCTTCAAACCTGTCAAAATTTACAAAAAAAAATTTAGAAGATAATATTGAACAGTATATCGTCAATCAAGAAATCCGGAATTGTAAATTCATTATGCCGTAGCAAGATAAAAGCAGAAAGCATTTAGAACAAGACAGACAGGCGGCAGATGACATCACAAAGCACAAGCATGATTCCAGGGTCTATTCAGCTGTGTACCTACTACCTTCCAGTGCAAAATAACTCTCATCAAATAATACAAGCATTTATCAGGCTGGGACACGTGCAAATAAAGTGAGGTTCAATTGTTTGACAATCATGCCGTTAAATTGTCCAACAAAAGAACTAGGGCACGGGGCACCCGAGCAAGGTCTCATTATAACCAGATAGCCAGTGCCACTTTCACATGGCATTGTAATCTAGTCTGAAAACAAGAACTCCCTCCACTTATGATTACAACATTTCCAAATATCATATGGTATAAGAAAGGGAGAGAGGGAAGGGTGTCAAATGGGTGGAGTGTGTGAGCGTGAGCAAATAAGTGGATCGACTGTTGATCCAACGGACTTCCGAAAAGATTTTGGTCTTTTCACAGTAAAAATTAATTACCAATGTCGTGATTTTGTTTGAGTGACAAAAAAAAGGAGTATATGGCAGGAAGTTGGAGGACATACCCTGCTGGACCATCTTCTGTCATTATAGGTCGCCGCCTCTTGAGTTTCTTAGGCATCTTCGCCTGAACTAAAGCAACATCCCCAAGCTCGCCAAAATCTTTCTCCGTGTTCAGCCACTCTTCCAAGAGCATCGCCCTCTCCTCTTTCAACTCAGGAGCAGAAACCCTGTAATGACTGATGGCTCGTTCAAAAACACCTGATACATAGACAAGGTTATCAGATAAACTGCAAGATTGAAGAAATACTTATTCACATAAAAGGCAACAATCACCGAAACTCTAAGAAAGTAGAGATTAAACAAGCCAGAATAATTAAAGGGAACGAGACCGATATCTGTAGCCAACATGCAATAAAGGGATAAAATGAGTATCAATATACTATTCCACTGTGAGCTCTCTCAAATAGTCTCTATCTTTTACCAAAATGTCTAACTGCGCATTTAGAAACATGCGAGTAGTTCAAACTTGAGAAATTTTCTAAGACATATTGTAGCCTACACCAACTGCATCAAATATAAATACATTTAATATAGACTTCAGAAAGCATGTTATAAAGTTAATTAATGACATTATCAACCAAGGTCTACCTAAACAACAGAAGAGATAACGAGCACAAAATCATTTAAGAGACAATGATCTACTTACGTCTAGCAAACTGTGCACACAGTTTCTTTTTCTCGCACAGCATTTCCTGAATTTCATCCTCTGACATGTCTTGGGCACCACTATCTTCCATAGCAGTAGCTTCAAACTTTGCATAGCTAATCCATACCTTCAAGTGCTTCGTTCGATCAAGAAGTCTCTCATATAGAGCTCTGGTATTTTCATACTCTCCCTCCGATATCTCAAAATCAATGTATGCCTGTTACAACGCCTCGTCATTACTATAAATTCAAACATGTACACATCAAAGCATTGTCTGATTTTCTTACTACAACTCAGTAACAAGAACAATTTTAAAAATTGATACTCTCTTGTAAGTTGTAAGACTCAAACTAAACATGATGTGGGCACCAAATGTGAACAATGGCTGAAATTAGTGCATTCGACAACAACAACAACAAATCATATCAATTGATAAATTAAATGAAAAAAAGCATTGAGCACAAGACTCACAACTGCTCACAAAATCATCTAGGACCGCCTTTGACAAGCTGTTTGCACAAGAAGCAGCTAATGAGGCGCACTAGCATGCAATTTTCTTATTTTTCATTCTACTTATTTTGTTATCCAGTTTCCTTTTCCCCATTATACACCTCTCTTTTACTTCACATGTCAATCCTCTTCAAAATACAAAAAGATGGTACCGTTGCACATAAGTTTATTTTAAATAAACACATTTGTGTGCAACAAACAGTGTGTCTAGTCATTTAGTGTGCATGACCCTCACACCTTCGTCTCACGTCTTGCACCTTGTTGCTTCGGAGCACCTTTAGAATTAAGTTAGTCTATAAGGTAGTTCTGCTTATAATTCACTACATAAATCACATTCGAAAATAAGGATTCCTGTAGTTACCTTCCACAACAATTCTGGCATATCTAATGCAGGTTGAGCGATCGCAAGTTCATAAATAGCCCTCGCCCTATCCGTCTCACACAAAGATCTCTCCAGCTCAGCATATTTAGTCCATGCGTAGCAGTTTTCTGGCGACCAATCTAGATATTTTTCATAAAGCTTTCTGCACCGGTCAATGTTTCCCAATTGCAGCTCTATTTCAATGTACTTCTTGAATATCTGTCAACCAAGAGCAAATGTTAGAACATGCAAAGATAAAATTAATTTAAGAGTAACATAGTAAGATAACTCAGAATTAACCTTATCTTTTGGAGCCCTTCCTATCGCATTCCCCAATATCTGTCGGGCACCACTGAGATTTAATTGTCGTATCTCAAATTGAGATGCCAACAGCCAGATCTTGGCAAAGGAGAACTTGTCATGAGGAATTAACTTAAGGCATTCCCTGAGAAAATGCAACAGCAAATGATACTACAAAAAGTACAAAGGAGTTGAGATATGACACCGAGAAATCAATATATTACAGAACCACTCAATCGTACCTTTCTTATAGATATACAGAGTTAAAAGAATAAGAAAAGACAGACCATGATGATACCAATTGATGATCATTATTTATATACATATTTTATGCTTCCCTTAGACACATATAACTCGATTTACCGTCTTTCCTTGCTTATTTCTATGCTATTTTAGCTAGAATATCGATTCTGCCGCTTCTGTTATGTTTTAATGCAGATTGGATGCATTTGGAGCTTTTTGAGTTGATATGGAGCATGGCGGAGTTGGATCGTAGAAGGTTAGGCACGGAAATCGAGAATGAAAGAGAAGAAATGAAGAAAATCGAAGAAACGAGCCTAAATGAAGGATGCTCGATCGAGCAGCCTACCTTGCTCGATCGAGTCGCACTGTTGTCATGCTCGATCGAGCACCAATAACCAAGATTAATTAATAAGACACAGAAGGCGCATTGCGCACTAACATGAAATTCTGCATACAGTTAACAGGTCATGAACTAATGGGCCAAGCCAAGAGCAGGAGCTCAAAAGAACTAGGGTAAAATTCTACAAATACCGCCTACACTCGCTTGTCAAAAAAATGCAGAATTGAATCTGCTGTTAACTTGAAGCAAAATTTGAATTAAAAAAACTAGCCAATAAATGTTATGCGATTATATATGCGTCAGTGATCTTACGTGGCTGATCAATTGTACCCAAAGCTACACAAACTACAATATTACAAGGAACAATTCCATGAAATTCTGTTTTCCATGGAAAGATGTCTGAGGAAGATGTAAGCATGCATTACATTCCAGTGAAAGGAAGCAATTAAAACCATAAATGCTATATTCTCGATATTTACCTGTATACTTCTCTTGTTCGCTCCATATCCTGAGCCTCAAGTTCCTCATACAAAGCATAATTAATCCTGAGAATCATTCAGAAGAACATGAGAAATTGCACAGGTTAGGGAATCAAATAGAGATTCCGGTATATAACAGATAGCTAAATGAAACACATACACAATTAAGGGTTATAATTTCTATATTCAAACTTTGGAGTCCCTATTTAAATCTACTGACATGCTTACAAGCAAGCATGCACTGTTAAATTGCCAAATGACATAAAATCTACGCATTAATTACACAGATCTGAAGTTCCGAAATACTTCCACAACCACCACATGAGAAAACCACCCACCGGCCCACAAGTTGTCAATTGATGAATGTGGACTGGGGCTCATAGTCTTATACAATGAAGAGGAACATGGTTTATATCAAAACATCAATACTTACCACAAGTAAATGTAACGTTGCCAGTAACGTTTCTCCTCGGCCGGAGGAACATTCGCTATCGCTCGTTCATATACTTCCCTAACTCTTTCTTTGATACCCACACTTTCCTCTAATCGAATATAATCAAACCAATTGTCATAGTTAAGGGGGTTTTTCCTAACCTCGTCCTCATATTGAAATCTCCTTTTCCCCACTATGGCATCATCAATCCCCTCTTTATCCCCATATTGTTTCTCAAATGCAACAAACTTCTTATAAACCTCCTCAGCTCGTCCTTTAGGTATATGATCCAAAGCAAATTTATAGATGCACCGAGCACGATCTGTCTCCTTGCACTTCTCCTCAAACTCAGCAAATGCCACAAACAGCAGCTCAGCTTCGTCGTCATCAGCCAGTATGTCTACAGCTCTCTCATAGCAATTTCTGGCTCGAGCAATGTCACCATTTTTCATTTCGAATTTCGCAAATCGAATCCATGACCCAACTTTTGGGTGACACTGCACAAACCTCTCATATATTCCCCGGGCACGATCGATCTCATTATAACGTAGCTCAAACTTGATGAAAGAGAGCCAGCCCTGCTGATCAGGCTGCCATTCCATCCATCTTTCAAAAACTTGTCTAGCACCAGCAACATTACCAAGCATCTCCTCCATATGAATGTACTTATACCACAACTGATCTATTCTTGGCAGATATGCCACGGCACGGTCCCACACATTCCTAGCATGGTTCACATTCTTATTCTTCATCTCCATTTCAACATATTTCAACCACAATGTGTGATTCCTATAATCAACGTCCAACGCTCTCTCCCAAACTGACCGAGCACGCTTAAAGTCCATCTGTGACTCCTCCCATTTGGCATATTTAACCCACACCCCTGTATTCCACCTCACCCTACGAATCAAATCCTCAAACTCCTTACGCTTCCTCAAACGATAGTCAGCAAGCTCAGTGGAATCGGTGATCTTTTGCTTAGGAGGGCGGATTTCAGCCTCTTGACGCTCACGCGCCTCCCTCAAGATTTGTTCAGCGGTAATTTGGATCGAAGCAGGGGTCTTGTTCTTGACCCGTGTCGCTCGTGGTAGCTTTACTTCCGTGTCTCTCTTTGTTAGGTACCCTAGCGTAGGGTCCGACTCCTTGTACGAACCCATTGTTTACTTAAAGCTGGACAACACTATCAACCTAACAAAAACCCGAACAGCGAACTCGAGATTAGCTCAAATTCGAAAGACTTAAACAACACACTATACCATAACACGAGTTTAGATGAAATTAATAGGATGCTTAACGAATTCTACAACTAAAGCAAGGAACATATATACATTCATACAAACAGAAATATCATCATACCAACACCTAATTGATAGGTAATCGGAGAATATGTGTTTGGCTATTGAAATTGCTTGAAATTAAGTAATAGAATTCAATTTGGGCTTTTGGGGGAAAATCAAATCAATTACGCGAGTTGCGGAAAGTGTGATATGATATTTGAGCAGAAATAAATCAGAAGCCGTAATTAATTGAGATTTCTCTGTAAAGATAATAAGAGAGGGAAGAAATACATACCTGAAATTGATTGGAGTTGAATCGAATTGAATTAGGGTTGCGCGATTTGGCGCTAGGTTTGTGAAACAATTTGGGGGATTTTATATAGTTTGAGGAAACTAGAGGAGGACTCCGGAGACCCGACTTACAAATCTGGTGGTGTGACTCGTCGAGGAATTTTTTTTTAAGCTTTAAAAAGGGAATGGGTTTCCAAATTCGGCATAGAAAAGGGAGTATGGGTTATTAAGTTTACTAGTATAGATCCCGCGCGGTATATATAGAATTTTTGTGTTTTAGGATTATTTATTGAGTAAATGTATGAAATATGTATTTTAAGTGAATAATATTTTTTTTCCTAAACTAATGATTTCATTCTATAAAATTTCTCCAATTATTTCAATAATTTTTTTTGTCATGAAGTTAATAAAAAGTACATGTGTTAAGTAATTCTATAAATTAATTACTATTGCATTAACGAAAATAGGCTGTTAAAATAAGTTTTATTTGTTTCCTTATTTAAGTTTACACTTTTGGAGGGAAAAATACTTGAGAATTTTTATTTTCTTAGTATATAGAGGAAGATTACTAGTGTCGTCTTAAATGAGAATTTTCCACGTCATCGTATGATGTGGGATACAATGACACGGTACACTCTAACCAACTAAAGGCAACTGGTTTGAAAATGGGTACTATAACATGATGGATAGTGATAGGGCGCCACACAATTTCGGCGCCACCCTAATTAAAATATTAAGATAATTACTAAAGTTTTAAAATTTAACAACTTTAGCACATTATATGGAAGGGTATAACAGTAAGTTACTCTGTAGTTAACATTGCTATCATCAACATTGTCATTTGGGCTGCCATTAACATCACCAATCTCTTTTACTTGTTGATTTTTTCGGATTGAAACCTTTCAAGTAAATTAGATATTTGAATATTTTATAAAAGCAGGTTTGTATACGGATTAGTCCCTGCATTTTGTCCAAGTAGTTGCGCTCATTGTTGTTAAAATCGCGATCTGGATCGTAGGATCGTACGATCCTACGATCCAAGAAGTGAAAAACGATCCAAATCGTCGTAGGATCGTTTTGGTGGTAGGATCGGTACAGGATCGGTCAGAATCGGGTTGGATCGCATAGGATCGTACAGGATCGTGTAGGATCGATGGCAGGATCGTTCAGAATCGTAATAGGCTTCTTTATGTTCTAATTTTGTGAGTTGGTTGGTCTTTTATAGTTACAACTCTAAAATAAAGGTATATGTAATATTTTGATATGATAATTAAGATTTTCGTGCCATTAAATAGAGCTCTGACATTATATATCACAAATTATACCAATTTTTTTACGTAAACCTATTTATCCAAGTTATTTGTAGGATCTTACGATCCTCGATTCGATCATGCGATCCGATCCTACTACCCCATCTTCGATCCAAAGTAGAATCCCGATCCTGACAACATTGGTTGCGCTTGCGCTTTAACTTTAGTATGAAGAGTCGAAAAGATTTGGTTGGTTGATACATACGAAGACCAATGAAGTACATACAAACAAATGAGAGAATAATCCTGAAAGTCCATAGACCTTAATTAAACTCTTCTAATTAGTTGCTAAATTACTTGTTAATTTAGTATTTAATGATCTATGTAACATGCATGCAAATATAAAGACATTTATATAAAAGAAGAAATTTCCTCACATTGATATGGAAAATATATGGGCACAACAAGAACTCCTTCTTGTTGTTCTTGAAGCTAATAATATGGATGAACAAGAAATCTCCAAACGTAAAAGACCCTCCTTCAAGTTGCTCACCAAGATGAACCCAAATAATCTACCCTTATTATTAACTAGATAATAAGATAGATATTATACTACTAATATTATGGCTATATTACTACACTAGTAATACTTAGTAAATATTAGTATTTGAGAGTTTTAGAGAGAAGATGAGTTTTGAGAGAAGTAAGGAAAACAAGCATGAATGAACAAATACAATGATCAACCATATTGCCCTTTTATAGGCAATATGGCCGGTCCATATGAGCATCACAAGGCTCTCATTTTGCTTATTTTAATCACATGCATTAGGGTGGAGTGTTGTAGTATAAGTGATGATTGTATCCTACTTGTTATGTCACTTTCAATTGGTAACTAAAGAGTGTAAACAAGAGCAACAATCATCACCTTGTAACTAGCAATCTAACCGGCCACAATGGCCTAGTTTGGTCCATTTTAATTTTTGATATTTGTCTCACAAATACTTATTGATCATATGGTTAATTATCTTGTATAATTAAGTGTTAATTTGATCATATAACAATTATATGACTCAATTAAATAAATAATATGTACTTAACATTTTAAGTAATATTTTTACCATTATATCAATATATAATGGGTCCCACAATGCTTAGTTAATTTATTTTACAACTCCTTGTAAATATAATTAACTAATTACCTCTATCTCAAAACCTCAACTAATTTAGTAATTTAACGATTAATTACTAAGTTAAATCTTATTTAATCGTATTAAAATAAGATATAAATTTATTAGTCAATTATCGCATAATTGAAAAATAAGCTTAATCGAATTTGATTTCTTAACTCAATTTCTAACAATTAACTCTCGTACATATCGAATATATGTAATGTACTAATTAACTGTATCGCATACAAATAATTAGTTACTATTTGGATTTCATCCTTTAGGTGTGACCGAAAGGGATCAGTTGATCACCGCCGTCAAACGACAATAATGTCAAACTCTAGTCAGCCAACCGTTATTGATTTACGTTAATCAACTGACTAATCATATATATAGTCAATAAATATCCCAATTATATTCCTTAATAAGATTTATTATGTGGCGCACTATTGTGGAGGACACCTACTCAAACAATTTCCCACTTGTCTGACACAAGTGTGCGTCACCGATTCTCTTGTCTCTTTATCACATCTCCCACTCAACGCAAGGTGTCTTTCAGGTCGCACTTGCGATTGACAATATCCAGAGTGGTTTTCTCGATAGGGAGAGTAACTGTCTGACCGGAAAATCTACCATAGATCTCTTTCCGAGCGTGGCCACGCATTTACAGTAACTTCTCCTCGAGTGGCCTAAAGATGTTTTTACCCAACGTGAGTGGACAATTCCTGTTGATCCATCTACTCTGTATGATGCAGATCACCATGATCCAGAAGAAGTCCATCGGCCTCCTTTTACGGCACGACCTAGAACATCAACCAAAACCAATCGGAAAATGCACCGACTCAGATAGACGGTCGCCAGTCAAAAAAATCGACTTATAGGAATAAGATAGAAGACCCTGCCAAGACCAGGCATCAAATAATTGATTTAAGGGTCTCTACAATGTCACTGTCCGACAGAGTGTCATACAGTCTGTCTATGTAAACGACCAGTCATCTCCATGACCCCATGGTGCTGAACCAACCATCAATCGACCGCCAATCTAGTCATTTCGAGACGTCACCTCATTGGTGACTAGGAGAAATACTAAGTTCGTCCTATTCACTTGATGGGTCAAAACATCTATTCGCTAAACAAAGTATTAAATTTAGGTCAAACTACTAAAAGATTTAAAATAAAACTCGAACAATGAAGCCATTATCATATATGAAATAATTAATACAACCTTCACTTAATTAATATTACATAACTAAAGGAATTCTTGCACACGGTCTCAAGTCCATTGTGACGACATGACATCATGCTTTTTTTTTAGCCTTTTGATAAGGCTTGGTTAAAGGATCAGCAATGTTGGTCCATCTGTCCCAACCTTACAAAATGTCAATTTCCTTTCTGTCCACGTAATCGCGACTTACATGAATTTCCTAAGTACATGTCTAGACTTGTTACTAGACTTGGGCTCTTTTGCCTGAAAAATAGCCCCACTGTTATCACAATAAATTGTGATAGGATCTTTGGCAGTAGGGACTACTGTTAGTCTTTCCAAAAATTGTCGAATCCACACAGCTTCCTTTGCAGCTTCAGACGCTGCAAGGTACTCTGCTTCTGTTGTAGAATCCGCTGTAACGCTTTGCTTGAAACTCTTCCAGCAAACAGCTCCTTCATTCATCATATAAACATAGCCGGATTGGGATTTCATATCATCCCTATCTGTTTGGAAACTGGCATATGTGTAACCTTTTACACGTAACTCAGTCTCGCCTCCAAACACTACGAACG
>JAIUZE010011113.1:0-69762 GCA_022085475.1 Heliosperma pusillum
AGCTGAACTAAACTGAACTGAACTTAATGGAGCTGAGCTGAACTGAACTGAACTTAATGGAGCTGAACTGAACTAAACTGAAATAATAAAAAGATAACAATATTATTATTATTACTATTAATCATTAGTAATAATAATATTATATTAATATAATCTAATAATAATAATCAAATAAGATATAAAAAAATATTATAGTAATATAATAAAAAATATAATATTAATATGAATGATAACATTATTAATTATAGTAATAAATATATAAAATTAAGTAACTGAAAAATAAATATGATAAAGTATAAAATAATAATATAATAATATAAAATATAATTTATAATTTATAATTTATAATAATAATAATAGTTAGTATTATAATAATATAAATCATTATTAATTATAATATTATATTAATAATATTTAATAATAATCTAATCAGATGTATAAAAAATTAAAACAATAATATAAGAATAAATATTATAATAATAAAATACTAATATAAATGATAAAATTATTAATAACAATATAATATAGTAACAATAAATATAATAACAATAGTAACTAAAAAAATTATAAATAATATAAATAGTAATAAAGTAAATATAATTAATAATAATTATTATTGTAATAGGCCTAATAATAATATATTAATACATTATAATAATAATAATTAATTTTATTATTATTATTACTATTATTAATAATAATATTATTAATAATAATAATAATAATGATAAATATTTTTCTAATAATATTCATAATAATGAATATATCAATCAAATATAAAATATAATATTAATAAATATTAATAATACTAATATTTCCATTAATCGTAATAATATAAGAATAAATAAATATATTACAAATAAATATAATAATATAAAGAATAATTATAACGGTGATATAATAGTAATAAAATAATTTTTTAAAAATATAAATATAATATTAATAACAATATTAAATGAATTAACATAATAATAACAATGATAAGAATAATAATCATAATAATGTTGAAATAAAAGTAATCTGAACTGAACTGAACTGAACTGAATAGAGCTGAACTGAACTGAACTTAATAGAGCTGAACTGAACTGAACTGAACTGAACTTAATAGAGCTGAACTGAACTTAATGAAACTGAACTGAACTTATAGGAACTGAAATTAAATCCAAAAGAACAGGGCCTTAGGTCTCAGCTCGCCTAAAACGATAATATTCATTTCAAGGTTAAATAAGGTAAGTATTTTTCCGCAACAAGTTTATTGTCACTCCTTAAACATTCTATTTGTTTACTTGACTTTTTCATATTATCATACTTTACATAAATTA
Organism: Heliosperma pusillum; assembly: GCA_022085475.1. Lineage (NCBI taxonomy): Eukaryota > Viridiplantae > Streptophyta > Magnoliopsida > Caryophyllales > Caryophyllaceae > Heliosperma > Heliosperma pusillum. The sequence goes on from JAIUZE010011113.1 coordinate 1,323, forward strand.
TGGTGAAGTTGGTGTATAACACTATAAAAAAATTGAGGGATTGTTTGGTTCTCTCCACAATTCATTTTTGTTTAAATGAGTGTACTATATTGCGGTAAAATTAAAATATTCAACCTTGTCATTAGAGTAAAAAAAAATTTCCACCTAAACTAGCTTCTATTCTGTGTCTCTACAATTCACACGAAGAAGAAAATATTACAAATTGACATTTCATAATCTTGTTTGGTCCCCCAAAATAGGGGAATAGAAGAATTTGTTTTCCTCTACGAATTACAGTCCCACACCCCTTTCCCCTTCGTGATTCTAACTTCTCACATATATTAAAGCGGTTTTTCTAAAATGTGTCCTTAGGACACATGATAAGAAGATTTAAATGAAAAGTCAAACAATAAATATCATGGAAAATTGAATATAAATGCATTTTTTCAGTTTTCAATGCTTTATTTAAGGTTAAACTTTCCATTTAAATCTTCTTAATATGTGTCCTAAGGGCCCATTTTAGAAAAACCGATTTTAAAGTTAATTCCCATGATTTTCATGTGGCAAATAAATTCGGGTGAATTTAATACTCCCTCATATTCAATGTGATCTTCCTATTTTATTTTGACGGAAGGAGAGGTATTTTGTTTTCTTCATTTGCACAATGTTATTTCATCTTTGTGAGATTCAAAATATCAATAAAACCATTAATCACTTTCATGAGTCTTACTCATTAGTCATTACATGTTGGGGGTTGTAGTGAGCTTTCTCATTTAATTAAGATCAATAATTTCTTTTAATAAGCAAAAACAAAAGGGATAAGAACTTAAGTCTTAAGAAGCAACTAGTAGTCTCAAATAGAGGAAATGGAAAGTTGCATATTTAGGCCCACTTTTCAACAATAGGCCTAAATGTCTATTGTTGAAAATCCAGTCAAATGATCAATATTAGTACGGACTACGGAGTATAGAAATAATTCAGAATCACAAAAAATGTGTTCCATCTTATAAATAACTAACCAAAGTGACTTGAGTGTAGTGGAGTGTGGGAGTACCTCAAAGCATTGCAATGACAATGAATTGAGAAGTCCCAGATTCGACTTCCTACACGGGAGTGCTGCGATTACCTGCCAACAAATATAACTTTGATAACTTACCTGGTCCCGTGAGTTGTAGGGTGTTCGGGTGTGAAAAACTCTCGCAAAGAGTAACTAACACTTATTATTATTTTTATTGTCATACTCTCTTCAGACTCACCCCAAACTTTATACATTATCTCTCAGAAAAAAGAAAAAAAAAATACTGGTAGAACTTTACACATGTGAGACATTTATTGGTTGTCTTGTATAAAAAATTGGGGTCAAGACATGGTAGAGTCTTAAAGTGAGTCTTCGATTTCCAAGACTCAACTTTAAACTTTGTCAAGACTTAGTAGATTATTGAGAGTATTGAACGAGTTTGTCTCAAGACTTACCATAATTACCCTTAGTTTTTTGTTTCAAATGCTCATTTTACATATATTTTACTATAATTTTTCTTAAAAACATAAATAAGATATTGGAAGAGAAAATACCCATATATTTATCTTGGAAATTACTTATATAAAACGGCTATTATGTAAATCCGGTAGTTAATAGACTTAAACATTACTAAAGTAACTACTTATGGTAACATTTCCCTATTGATTTTACATGTAAAACGGTTTTAAAACGTTCTCATTTATTTTAAGTCGGACTATTAAAAAACGGATATAAATTCAATTTGAATCCAATACAATAAAAATTTTGGACATTAATCCAAATGAACATACAAAGCCCAATAACAATAACATAAACACTCCATATAACCAAAGTACCCAAAGGTCCAAACCAATCATTATCTTCTTCATTCATTTCATTGTTCTTCATACAAAGCCCTAACTCGCTAATTTCGTATCGGACTCCTATCAGATCAGGTTACTATTGTCGTCTCTATTAGTGCTAATCAGTTTGTCTCATTAAAGATGAACACGTCCGTCTTTAATAAAGACAAATCAAATTACCTCTCACAAAGAGGCAAGTGGGAGGGCGAATGGAAACCGTCTTCCATGAGATTTAGTGGTAATCCAAATGCACATACAAAGCCCACTAACATAAACATTCCATGAAACCAAAGTACTCGAAGGTCCAAAGCACTCAAAACTAATCATTATCTTTCTTCATGCATTTCATAGTTCTTCAAACACCATAACCTCTACATTCTAGTATTCTACCCACAAAAAAGCTTCAAACAAGTTCAATGTTGAGTGCAATTTCAGCTCCTACAATTTCTTTAATTTACCCACTCAAAACCCAATTTCCAGCTAAAAAATTAGTTCCAAATTGCTTAAAAATCTCAGCTTTATCTTCAAATGATGATAAAGAAGGGAACTTGGAGTACACCCCATGGCTTATTGTTGGTTTGGGTAATCCTGGCAATAAATATCATGGTACCAGACATAATGTAATCATCTTTTCTTTTTAACTTTTTTTGTAATTTTTTGTTAATTATATGCCTTTAATGATGAATATTCCTGATTTTGAAATTCAATTCATGGGTTTTGGTGGATTAATCGTTTGAAGTTATGGGTTTGTGTAAATTAGTGTTGATTTTGAACAAACTATGCTGAATTTAGAGGTTCAATTATATATTTAGTTTGCTATAATGCTCATATGCTCACTAACTCAATCTTGCTAATGGAATACAGCTTGTTTGAATAGTTTATCATTGATAGTTTTGGAAATTTTGGTGAAATTGGAAATTTTATTGAGAAATTACCCCTTTTAGGTTGCTTAACTGTGTATTGGATTCAAGATATTGGATGTTTATCTCTTGTTGTTTGAGGTATTTTAATCGAAGGTAAACAAATGATTGAGATTGAGGGAGTATGTTGTTTGATATTAATGAAAGTTGGTTCATCCCTTTAGTGAGTTAGGAAGTTGTTCATTTTGAATAGATAGATTGCATCATAAATTTGTGTTTTTGTGAGGCCGGGAATCGGGTAAAAGTTGCCTGATCATTTACTCAAGTAGGGTTTCTAACATGATTAGTTATAATGTTCATGGTATTTGAAGACGAGGTTCCGGTGGTTGATTGAGGTAATCTATTTTATTGACAGGTTGGGTTTGAGATGATTGATAAAATCTCAAAGAAGGAAGGCATCGTGTTGAATACCATACAGTCAAAGGCCTTAATAGGAATAGGTATTATCGCGTACCTTCATTCTTGCACTTCCTATGTCGATGAATAAATTTCCTAGTTTTCTTTCTCGCGTGTCCATGGATAAACTTTCCTCTTGAAATATTGTGTTTCTTGTGTGCTCCTTAATTCTCGTTCACGATGACGCAGCTAGTTTATTCATGAACAAGGGATTGGATTACTATTCACTTCTTTTGTCGTAAAGTTGTTGGCTTCCATAAAATGTGTTTGATTGATTGGCAGGTTTATTTAGTTCTTAAAGGTTTTCATTCTGTGGTGTGATCAGTACAGGTTCAATTGGAGAAGTTCCGATTCTCTTGGCCAAGCCTCAAGCATATATGAACTACAGTGGGGAATCAGTATGTTCTTTGATCGTTTAGCAATCTGTTGAAGTTCTCAGCTAGTTGTGACTATAGTTATTAATCAGCTTATGTTTCTTTCGCGCTTCATAGCATTATGCTTCTGTCTTATATTCACTGCTAGCTGATAAGTAGAAGCATAACGAAAATTGAGAGCTACTTTTTGCTTCAATCTCACTGAAAGAGCAAGCATTCTCTTGGCAGCTAAAGTAAGATGATAACGTAAAAACCAATGCTCTGAAGGCTGCTGTCAACTATTCAAATTAGCTATGGCAATTTCATGACTTAACTGGTTACTCAATTGATTTGAGACAAAAAAGACGGGAGGTTTCTTATAGACTTTTTGCTAGAGCAATGAAGATAATATAATGAACACACGATAAACTTTCATTAATAAAGGCCATCTTTAAACGTTTCTTGCGTAGTATTAAATCTCAGTTTGATATGTGGTCTTAGAATCATGTTTTTCGGCTTGATCTCGGCTATTAAATTACAGTTTTTATATGTGGTTGTGGTAACCTTCAAAACCTCGATAACTCATTTAAGATTCGATGTCGTGACCTCAATTTGATACCATGGTTTACAGTACGTGTGCTAGCTGTAGTTTGTAGGACTATAATAGTTTTGTTCTCTTTTCATAGAATAGATGATTTCGGTATTTTATCTTTCTATAATTGCACGTGGAAGTCATAATTTCTATTTCATGTTTTTAGGTTGGACCTCTTGCTGCCTATTACAAAGTACCTTTGCGCCACATCTTGTTGGTATGCACTTTAGCCGCTTTTCTTATGTTGCACAAGCAGGATGGAACTGGGCCTAAGGCTACAAAGGGTGTAGCCTGAGTTGTTTTCTGACAAAAAAATTAATATACATGACCATGTAAGATAATATTGTGGTATCTCGTTTGGTATGGTGCTTGGACATTCTCTTTCCACACAAGGGACGGGGGTTTGAATCCCGTGGTTGTCTTCTTTTACCATATAGAAGCTCCCACACAGCTTGTCTTTGTGTTGCCTTCCTTTTCTTTGTACTTAGTACCACCCCAATAATGATTTCTAAGGTTATGCCTCTACATTTTCATAACCTTGCTTAAAATATAATCGAATTAAATTTAAACTGAGTTTATTTTTCCTCCAAATAAAAGCACCATTAATAACTAACTCTCTCCGATTCTTTGAACTGCTCTATTTGCTCAAATTTTCCCATCAAATTTTGAAAATAGTAGCAATTCCAAAGAAATGGAGGTAGTAGGGAGAGGAAGAACGGAGAGAATTATTTGCCATTTTAATACGCATCATTTTAGACTAACATGTGTGACATGGTCTACATCACAGAATCCAATATTTGCCAAAATATTCTTATGAGCTAAATTTAAGTAATTCATCGCTAAAATAAGTAGAATAGTTATATACGGAGTATTTTTTAAAATATAGCCCTAGGTAGATAACATTCTCAGTTCCGCTCCTGTGCACAAGTATATCCTAACTTAGTTCTCTTCATAACTTTACACTTGAACTTCTACAACTGTTCTGTAGGTTTATGATGAGATGAGCTTACCAAATGGCGTCTTAAGGATTCAGCCAAAAGGAGGACATGGACATCACAATGGGTAAGATAGTTGCATGAGTGACTAAGAAGCTGCAAAGTTTGTGTGCTACTACTTCCTATTCTTCGGAACAGTCTCATTTTCCTTTTTTGGCTGACTCAATAGAATTCCCTAAATGTTAGATTTGCCGAGGGTCAAGTTGTGAAATACCGAGAATCTATTTAATCATCACAAATTGACTACAAGTAACAGCATATCACTTATGCATTGCCCCGCCTAATTACCCTACACTACCCTTAACAATTACTTACCTAACATGCTCTTTTAAATATTTATATGAAACGCAAGTGAAGCAATTCCGGAGAATTACTTCGAGTATTTTACGCGTTGTGGATGGACGACACTAGTTTGGCCGGGATAAGGATGCCATACTGTTTGTGGTCTCCATTACTTGCCCGTGTTCCTAATTCTGCCGTTTGTATCTCTACTATTGTGTCTTTCCCTTTGTGGAATGTTTTATTTTCTGATGGGCAATCACAGTAAGTCTATTCACTGTTGTCTTCAAATTGCTAATTCAGAGTAAAGAGCGTGACGGGGCATTTAGATGGGCAAAAGGTGTTTCCTCGGCTATGCATAGGTTCGACTTATGTTTAAAATCTCTCTTTCCCTTGTGTAAAGATACCTTGCATTACTTCTATCACCAAATATACTCTGATTTTGACAGGCATCGGTAATCCTCCTGGAACCATGGATATGAAAGCTTTTCTTCTGCAAAAGTTCAGTTTAACCGAGAGAAAACAGGTATTCAGTCCTCTCGATATCCTTTCCCACAATATTGTATATTAACTGTAGTTTTGCGGAACACAAACGTACATGGAATGGTCCTACATTTGAAGCAAATCAATTAACCGTATAAAGAAACAAAAAATTTATGCGTATTGGGTTGGTGTTTTATTTGATACCGCCTTATACAAGACTCTATAAACTTCTAAAAAAAACGGTTCAAAACTTGGTTTTCTTGGGTTCTTACTGCTAAATGTATCGCAAAAAAACGATAGCGTGTTAATATGCCTCATTGCCTCTCTATCGACAGATTGATGCAGCTTTAGAGCAAGGGGTTGAAGTAGTGCGAAGCTTAGTGCTCAGCGGTTTTAATGATAAAATTACCAGATTCAATCTTGATCAGAAATACAAGTACCATAAAGTATAAGTACGAAGAATCACATCAATACTCGACTCTCAAAAGGTTGTGATATTGGAGACTGCAAATAGCCCTTGTTGGAACAAGCACTCTAACCAACCTTGGTTTGCGTATCCGAGCTACTGTTACAGCTGCAACTGCTTGCTCTCTTTGACAGCAGGTATGGGGTTCGTGCCCAATTTGGTGTATATGATGATAGATTAATAGGGTTCTTAGTAGAGCTCGTTGCTGAATGCTGCTTGTAAAACTTAGAATTTAGCTAATGCTAGTAACAGATCCAGGTGCTAATCGAAATTTTAATCTAGCTAATGCTAGTAAACAATTAAAATTGTGAAAGTTTTAATTTAAACTTTCGAAATTTTATCGAGTTTGCCTTGTAGGATTACTTGATTTCTCACTAAACTCTACATTCTAATTTTACTTATGAGCCGCAAAGCCTCCTTACATTTATTAAAACAGTTCGTGCTTCTCATTGAAACAATTTACATTATGAAACCCATTTTGTGACGCACTTTTCAATATGAGTAGCGTGGAAGCATCATCTTAAAGTTGCATACGATTCGGCTCTCTTATTGTTATAACAGTTTAAGATACATCCTTCATCCGGTCATTTGTTTGCCTTTTTTTATTATTTGTGAGGAATATTTTAATCAAAGGCAAACAAATGATTGAGACGGAGGGAGTATTTTGGTAATGTTGTTGTCACAGCTAATTGATATTTTTCGACTAAAAAATCATACCATCACTTATTCAAAACTAATCGATGTACCATTGTCATGCGTAAGCGTGGCTACGAGAAGAGTCGAGTGCAAGTCTGACCGGGCTCCGCTTGTGCTTATGAAACAAAACTCGTTAATAATAGATCTCGTGTTTAAGCTTAAATCTTCAATTTACTTTATATATTGCACTGGTCTTGTACCTCCAATCATACTGAAAACATCCACAAAAATCCTTAATCGCAATCATTTTCAAGGATAAGCCTACGTAATTAGAAACCGCTAGTCTTCCTTATGATGGAAGTCAAATAATCATTTGTTTTTATCCATTCTGTTTTTGTCTTATTCTTCTCACATAACTATATTTGACTCGTAGCAAGACATATATCTCCGTCTTAAATGAAAATTTGCCAATTAAAAAACCCTATTTGGGTTTACTCCTTCTAAGAAACAGTTGGTCTCACTTGTGACGGGTCGTATTTTCCTCTCCCAATGAGACAAGTGAGGGGGCAAGTGGAAATCCATTGGATCTCCACCTGCCCTCCCACTCGCCTTCTTGTGCAAGAAAATCCGACCCAATATACCCGTCACAAATCAGAATTTGTGCTTAAGAAACTTATTAAGTGTAATTAAGCGGACCCGAACCGGTTCCGGCCTGACACGGCACGAAGGTGAAAACCGGGGCCGGCACGACTCGGTCTGAAGTCCAGGCATGGCACGGCCCGAATTTTGGTCGGGCCAGGTGCGGGTCGCAGACAAGGTTTACGATTTCGGGCCTGGCACGGCACGACCCGAAGCCACAAAAAAACTGGGCTTTGGTCGGGCCAGCTTCCCGGCTAGACACAACGGGCGGCCCGATGCATGTCACGATACGACCCATTGCCAGCATTAGGCTCTTATAGCAAAAAAAAAAAACATAGCCATCCCTCTTGAAGAATCTTATTTCAAGAACTAATCACAACCCTCCATACATTAAACGGCTCTTAATTCACCGAACATCCAACGGTTGATATGTGAGTCATGTGACTCCATCACACCTCAACCTTTTTTGACCCTTGAAAAACCCCAAAAACACCATTTTATATATCATAACGTTACAAAATTACATGTAACCCAAAACTTTATTGATTTTCCTTTTTTAATACCTACCAATCTAATATTATATTCACAAAAACTACCATTTTCTTCTTCCTTTTCTCCCTCCTCCATAAATATTACCGTTGGAAACACAAACATCAACTAAAACCAAACAAACACTTAGAAAACAGAGGAAGAACCCTAATTCCCAAATCATCAAAAAGCTTGAATTTTTAGTGGTTATTCAATCATTATAATTAATGGTGCAATTAAGCTTAGACCCAACTTCACTAATTCTTTCTCAATTTTCTGATCCAATGAATTCAAACAATACTTTTCAATTAATCAATGATTATTCATATTCAATTGAAAGAGGGATTAGGTATAATGATTATGCCCAACTTAGGGAATCAAAGCTTCAATCAAAAATACTCAAACTTTGTGAAAGCGAGTCAATTTCAGAGATACCCACTTCAGAATTTTCACCATTAGTGAACAAATCTGTCAACTTTCATGAAGTTTATACAAATTGTGAGGAAATTGAGCAAGTTTGTGAGATACCAAAATCAGATTACTCACCAGTTTTGAAGAAATCAGTGAAATTTCATGGAGATTCATCGATACCAAAACCCGAGTTTTTAAGACAATCAGTGAGATTTCCTGTGAATTCCTTACAATGTGAAGAAAATGAGGAAATTTGTGAGATACCCAAATCAGAATACTCTCCAATATTGAAGAAGTCAGTCAAGTTTCATGGAGATTTGGGGAAATTAGAAGGAAATGTTCGAGTTTCTGCGATACCAAAACCCGGGTTTGTAAGAAAATCAGTGAGTTTTCCGGTGAATTCCTTACAATATGAAGAAAATGATTCACCGCCATTGAAGAAGTCAGTGAAAATTCAAGAGAAAAAGCATGGATTTTCTCCATTAAGAAAGGAGAACATAAGTAGCAATGTGAATAGAATTCCTAAGGTTGAAAGGAGCGGAACAACGCCACCATTCTCGGCGAAAAGAGGGAAAATGAATGAGAGTGCAAGCAAGTATGGTGGTGGTATTGGTGGTGGTGGGGGTAAAATGGTAAATTCAGTTGAGAAACAGGGGAATGAAAAGAGGAAGAAGATGATGATGGGAAGAAAAAGTTATGCAAGTATTGAAGAGTTGAAGGGTTTGTCAATTGTTGCTGGAAATGCCATTAATAATAATAATAATAATAATGATGGTGAAATTAGAGGAAGGAAGAGTAATGTGTTGAGGAAGAGCACTATTTTCACTTCAAAATATTATTAATTTTGATTTTTTTTTTCTTTTTTGGGTTGATTTTGCTACTTTTATCATGTTTTTTATTTTTGATATTGATGATGATAAATAGTGTGTATTTGATTGAATGTGTGAGGTTGAATTTCATATGTTTGTAATTTGGTTTAGTGAAATGTAGAATGATATTGGATTGATTGGGAAGGAAGTTCATTAATGAGTGTGTGTGATTTTGTATCATTGACAAATAAAATTGAGTGTTGATTTCAAAATGTCTATTTTGATTTGCATTGGTTTTTGTAATTTCGAGTTATCTAGTTCGGAAATGAAGATGCAAATGGAAGAGACTCGGGTGAGGTTGGATAGATTGTTTATTCATGTTCTTGGTTGTATGAAACGATAACAAATTATCAACCGGTGTAACATAAGACCATCCATGACGAGAAGTAATCATTTTACGGATGTACTCTTCATTGTCAAGCCTAAATTACGGATCCTCTTGAAGCGAGAGGGGGGGTCGAGCATTGTTCGTTGTGCCCTTTAATCAATCAATATTTGCCAATGTGGTTCGCCAAATTTTAATTTTTTTTTTGGGTTAAAAGTTGGGGGTGAAGTGAGGAGATAGCCGGGATCCTCTTTGTCGTCGAACAAAAAAGAGTAAAAGAGGAGAAATCGGTCTCTTCATTGTATATGGTCTTAACCAATTTTGCATATAACTAGAGGAACTCTGACAATTAAACACAAACTTTATGTGAGGATGAACATTGACTAGTTTAAATAACTACTTGAAATACAAGGTTTCTGAGAGAAAATTCATAGAGTTAGCCATCTACTACCAGAAAGCTTGCTGCAGCAAGTTACATTCAGTACAATTCTAGAAATCTTAGTACCTATATCAAAATCATACTTGTCTTAGTCTCAGTTACCTTCTAATATACTGATTTGTACAAAATGTTACCATGGCTTCAACAAAAGCTTATCTCAGAGGCACACAGATCGTCCACGATTTCATCAACCAAATTCTGAACAATATCTTGGTTGATCTCAACACCATCTTCAAATGTTTCAATCTCAAAGTTGGTCCATTTACCCAAAGAAATGCTCATCTCCTTCTCGATTATCTCGTCTCGAGTCATTCCTGCAAAACTTATCCATTTCCTGACTTCTTCGTCAAATTCTTTAATCAAAACCTCGGCATTCATGGTTTTCGGTAGTTTGCTCCATGTTCCAAACCCGGAATTGATGTACCTGCTGTATTTTACATCCAAACATTCTATGAGGCAGTCTAGAAGAAATTTCCGTAATGGATTTTCCTCCTTTTTCACCTCAATTCCGAGAATAATGCTGTTCTTCCATGCTGCAATGACAAGGACTTCCAATTCGTCTAGAAATGGGCCTAGTAGAAAATCTACAAATCTGGATGAATTGTGTATGCCGGCATTGCCAAATAGGAGCTCTGTATTCAAAATGATATCTTGCATATAGTCACGTTTGGTCGGAGTTAATCTGCCATGAACAAAGCTGGCATCTTCTAGCATAGTTGAGGTATGTTTTAGAAGATCAGAAACCACCATGATGTCACTTCTTTGGAGAAGGTTTACTGAGGATGCAGAATCCGAAAGATCGGAACCGGCAGGAGCCAATTTTACTGGTTAACATTACAAATCATATTAATATAATGGGAGACCTAATCATTTAACTAACAAACAATAATCTTCTACGCGGCCATCTTACGATAGTTACCAAAAGAATTTGTGTTATACGAGTCTATATCATGATGCCGTCTCATATGAGAATTTATGAGCAGTGAGTCAGACAATTGTCCATGTTCAGGAATCAAAAGTTCAAAACTTTTTGATGATAAATATGTAAACACCAACTAAGAATTAGACGAGAGAAATTTTATGCAGTGAAGCAAGACGTACCTGAATTATCATCGTTACTACTTGAAATGCAGCTTTCGTTCGAAAATGATGCATCAAGTACGCATCCTGGGCTAAAATGATCGATTCCACGAGAAACGGCATCTGATGATCTTTTGCTCCTTGCGTTTGTCTAATGGAAACACAGTTAAAATGCCACTTATCAGGTAAATGAGAAGAGAGTATCAACTAACTCCTTTAACAGATTACTCTCTGGCCTATGTTACTCCCATTCGGCTACAAGTGTCGGGCACGACATCGTGTTGGAGTGTCGGATACAGTTATTCACTTATTTGTGTGGAGCAATAAATGTTGTGTCAGACATGGGACAAGCAACTAAAGTGAGGTGGCGGAGTAACAGATTATAGATTGTGCATTGTGAGCTGTGACATTGTTTCACCTCATATAGTCAATGTAAGTTGGGCAGTACACTCAGGAAGACAGTGGCGGACCACGATAAATTTCTTCAAGGGATCCCGAGGAAATATTTCCTCAAATATAATGTGCAGAGTAAAAGTTGAGACGTTAAATACTTTCAACCTAAAAATGGGGCAAAATGCGTAAAAAATACTGTATTGTATCATGGGTGTGTTGGGACCCCCATTTTCCTGTACACAGATCTGCCCTACAGAAACTGACCTGAGAAATGCTGTCAAAATTGTCGGTACACTCTGAATATGCTCTATCTGGTGAAGTCGGTCTTTCCATTGTCAAGGCAGCTATGAGTTCTTGAAGAATTGAAGCAGTGGTTCTTGCAGAGGGCTTAAAACCAGCAGCTGCTTCATTTTCTACCTGGTGTGTCAATTCCTTTAACTTTTGTTCCAAAAGAGCGCCTAGGCCGTCTTCGTTTATTCCCAAATTGTTTCGAGAAAGATGCTCGATGCCCTTCTCTTCCATGGACGACTCCTCATTAACAGACCCCATTGGATCCCTTCTCCTAAACTCGACTTCATTAGGAGATTTCCGTCCTGGGTTTGATTTTACAGGTGATTTGAAAGTGAACGACACAACATCTGAACGAGTTGTTTCCTTATTGCCTCTGGGACTGGCAGACCTGATCCTAGGCCCATTTTGACCCACATTGGTATTACGAAGTTGCGGCCCACTTCTCGGCTTTTCCGCTGACAAACTCGCAGATGCCGCACTGTCAGTTTGCCTGTTAGCAGTAACAAGAGTTCGCCTTCTCCTGATGGGATTACGCTGAGATGCTAAAGAATCATTCTTTCCTGTCTGAAATCTTCTATCTGTTTCGAATCTGTTATCAGGTTTACTTGGAGTTCGTACCCTAGATTGGCCGATATTTCGATTCAGAGCAACGAAATCTTTAGGTTCTTCAATAGCATTGGCAGGTGATGCTATTCTTCTACTGTGAGTGTTTGGAAATTTTGACTTTGGTGGGACCCTATCTCTAGCCACCACCTGCCCTGACCTTTGTGTCCTAGATTCAAACCCTCCTGACCGTGATGCATTCTTCTGAGATGTAAAGATCCTACTTACTGGGATATCGTCTTGATGTTGGGTTGGATGACTCAGATCAATACCGTTTCGGATCATATCGCTTTCAATGGGTCTACAAGGTTTCAACAAAACTACATCATTTTCATTCTCCAAATAAACAGCTGGCCTCGGCCTAGTTTCATCTAACCCACGGAAAAACCTATCTCCGAGATTGTAATCAGCCGGAGTCACATCCACTCGCCCAAAAACATTACTGCAACTACTACAGCCACCTTGTACATTAGAAACATGCACTCCACTAGAATTAGAACAAAATTGACTTTCCAAATCGACTCTCCTCTTCACCTCACTCATCAAATCCTCCTCGTTAGTCTCCATAACCGATGAACTTGGATAACTAATACTACACCTAGCGCGATTACTTGCCTTAATTCCGGGATCCAAAACCCTAGTAGCCACATCAATCAACCTCGAAGCATTCCTCCCCATTTTAGGACTTTTAACTGGAGACACAAACTTAGGATGATTTCCCTGACTCTTCCTCGACCTCGTCAAAACATTCCTAATCTGCAATGCCTCAGCTCCAAACCTAGTAACCGGTCTCCTCTCCGACACCCCCGTCTTCTGAAGCTTTTGGGGCCTCACATTCGCCTTTTCAGGGCTCAATTCCATATTCTTCAACCCATCACTAAAGTTCCCTCCTTTATTACCCTTAAAATCATCCTCAAGAGAACACTTATCAGACTTATTAACAGCAATAGGCATAGCTTCTAATCCCATTAACCTAGCAACTAACCCGGGCGCTTTCATTTCGTGTTTTTTAACCTCGAAACCCATCACACAGTCCCCATTTTTCTTCTTCATTTTACTTGGAAACCCTCCACTATTCTCATCAGCAATCTACACACAATTTTTACAAAGACTTCAATATAAAAGAACTCAACTTTTTCAGGTAAACAATCATTTTTAACACAGTAAATTAAATTACATTCATACCAATAAATGCTTTGTAACTGGTAACTTCTCATCAGCATTGAATTTTTTGGACACTTTTGTACGAGCTGTCACATTCATACAACTCACATCAATTTAGTAGCAAATTCCAATGAACTACTAAAACTTAATCAAAAATAAATGAAGCTAATTATTAAAAACTAATAATAGTAAGTACATTTGTTCCATCTAATTAAATACATTTCCCAAAACCCGTCACGTATTTTAAAAAACGTATACAATCAAATGGAACGGACGAAGTCGATAAAATTAGAAATTACCAGGAGCTAGAAGTTTTTTATGGAAGAATTTTTTCTTAGCAAATCTTCTATTCCAATCTAAAAGCTGAAAGAAAATGCCAACACAACCACCTGTTCTTTGAATGTGTGGTTTCTTCTCAGTTAATGCTAAACTTGATGATGTTCTTGCAGATGATAATATTTCACTCATTTTTTAATTTTTTTACAAAATCCCACTAATAAACTATGAAAAAATAGCTGAAATACTATAAATTTCATGAAATTTTTGATGGGATTGAAGTGAAAAATGGAAAAAGATTCAATCTTTGATCTGGGTAATCATTTAAATGAAATAAAAACAAATAAAAATGTAGAAAAAGAATCAAAAACAAGCAGAAAGAAGTGAAGGGGGCGTGAATAATAATAATAATAATAATAATAGTGAGAATAAAAAAGGTAACATCAACATCAATTCACATTGATAAAGATTTGAGAGAATCTGCAAAAGATGGGAGAAAAAGGGAGAATAATGTAACAAGATTCTGAAGAAATTTAATGAATATATAATAATGATAATATAGAATGTAAATTAACAGTTTTTTTTTTTTAATTTTTTTGGGGGAATTTTCTCCTTAGAAAAGGATGTGTAAACTGTATGAAATGTGCAGGAAAAACACAGGAAAATGGAGTAAAATTACAAGGAAGAAAAAGATGATTAGACTGAAAAATGTGCAGAAATGTGATGTGTTGTCTCTCTCTAAGACTGTCATACACACTGTGTTTGGTTACTGTCTGACTGAAGAAACTGTGGTGTAGAGTAGTTTTGTACTGAAAATGTGGGGATTCACTTTTTGTTTTTATTTTAAGAAGAGGATGATGGGGGGAGCGTCTCTTAGCTGTACACATGATGCCTCCTCCCTAGTTTTAACCAATCCATGTATCTTAACTTAAGACGGTTATATCCGTTTTAAACTTTATGATAATAATATACGAGTACGTTCTAGTGGCAAGGAGTAGCAGTCGTCACCCCCAAACATAAAAAAAATCGGTTTAGAAGACAGGTTTAAGCTACCCCAAATATTGTTGATTAATAAAATAAGTAAATAAACATCTTGTGATTCAGTGGTAAAGACTAAATTACCTATTTCTCGGGGTTCGAATTCCATTACATGTACATTCCTTAGGCTAAATTTTATTACTACCTCGTACATTAAATCCTGGACTCACCCCTAGCCGAAGTAAATGGAAATGAATGAGGACGAACTAAAAGTTAATATGAGTAGAACTAAGCTAAATGTAACAGGAATGGAGTTGATAAGTTGAGCTGAACTAAGATGAAATGAAATGAGGTGAAAGTAAACTAGACAAAACTGACCTTATTGATGTACCCGATGTGTAAACGTGAAGCGAACTTAAAAGAACTTATATAAGTGGATAATAACGAACAATAATGATTCGTTTTACAGTTTAGAGTTAAGACAGTGCTATAAAAGACTTTTAAATAAGTTTTAAGCCAAAGGTAAACCACGTATATATGTGACATTACAAGTATTTTTTTTTGACAATTGAAAAGCGAGTTAAAGTTACAAGCGGATAGCTCCTTTAGCTAATCTATGAGCTATTATATTGCAGTTTCTAGGAACGTAACAAAATGAAATACAATGGAAACTATGAACCATATTTAAAATGTCTTCAATGATGATCTTCGTTCTATGATGAGGCCGATTAAGTTTAATAACTTGGGATAACACCTGCAGGCAATCCGAGAAAAGAGGGATATGAACAAAGTTATATTTCAATGCAGCTTTTAATCCATCCCGAATAGCCAGAGCTTCAGCTGGGTCCGCACTTTGAGCTGCAAAACAACGGTTGCCCTGTAAAATCACTTCACCAAATTTCCTTCTGATAGCCCAGCCAAGACCAGCGGAGAGATTTTTATACCACGAAGCATCTACAAACAACTCAAGCTGGTCACAATAATTCTTAGCTGAGATAAATGGAAAAGATATACTGTTTCTTAGATCAGTCAACTCATTATCAACACTTCAATAGGATTGTTTTTAGTATTCATTGAAAATTTGAAATTATTTCTTTCAAGTCGAAATTCTCTCCAGTTCAAAAGATTCCAATACACAAGATAACAAAGAGATGAAGGGTTGTATCATGTGTGTATATGCTGTAATTATTAACCCACCTATTTCCCATTATTGTTATGAATATATTGTACCTCTTGTTGATCTAAATAGTAAATACCTTAATTCTCCTGGTGTAACCATTGGCTTTATTAATGAGATAATTTTCATTTAACAAAAGCTTATCTTGAACTATATGTTTCCTTTATCCTAAAAATAATTTTTGTAGTTCGACTTTTGAGATCAAATTTTAAGAACTTTGACCATTAATAGGTGTTAAAATACTATAAATTATTACATCATGATAAAATATTTACGTTCATTGTGCAAAAGTCTTTGACAAAAGCATTTTTTGAATGAAAAAACTATTTATTAAAATGGAGAAAAATCGAGTTAAGGTGGTACCTTAGAGACTGCGTAAGTCAAACTAGGAAGATTATTTTGGGATTAAGGTAAATTGAAGGCTCTAGTTTTAATATCTTTGGAAAAATAAAGACTCATACCAAGAACCGAGTATTAATTACGTTAACGAACTATTGCATATCAAATAATTTAAAGGTAATGAAAGACATTGCTCAAGATCACTACCTACTATTCAAATTTTTCCAACTCGATCCGTAGCAGTTGGCAAATTTCGTAGGAAATTTCAAATATTGTCAAAGATGTGAAGTTGGATCTTCGGTGTTTCGAGGGGGTGGTAGTTAAACACTGCTACCGTGTAAGTCGCAGATTATATGGCTTCAGTTGGGCACTCTTGTTCAACTCTTTCGAGATGGTTTCAAAGTCCATGGCTCCCATTAAATTTTCTCATTCGAAAGGATGAAATAGGTTGATCCTACAATCGGGGATCGACCGACCTAATTTTCTTACCTTATAAAAAAAACAAAAAATGAGAATGTTCCCAAAAAAAATGGACTTTGATAATCATGATTAAGCTTAAAAATACAAACAAATTATTGTGTGCATGGAGGTGATGGAATGATGGGGCATTGGGGCCATGATTAGCTTAGTCATCTAAGCTAAATTTAAATCATATTTGATTTTGGCTCATTTGTAAGATATTGCACAAATTCTGGAAGAAACGTCCAAATCTTTAAATTGATTGAACTTATTATAAATAAACAAAACAAAAACAATTCAAAAAACACAAAAGATTTCTTCAAGATTCACATGTGTAAACATGGTAGAACATCCTAAATTTTGGATATTGGGAGTTTGTGTATAAAGATATACTTGAACTTGACATTATTTGAAAATATTGGATAACTAAGAATTTTTTAGAGAAGACAAAAAAACTTATTTTAATAAACCCATTTAATTCTAATATATAAGTTGCTCACTTATATAGTTACTACTCGCTACGAAATACTTCATATTCGAAGACTTGGGTTAAATTACTTGCATATAAAACCATGAACTAAAATATTTGATTATTTTCCATACCATGAACTACCTCAATGCAAAGTCATTTCATTTGTCCACTAGTCATCTATTTAGTTTTTTATTTCATAATAACATACTTCAATTTATAAATCGACAACTCATTATGATAATGCTTAATTCACATTTTAAAGTGCAACGATAAATATGACAACTACAACCTTGTACTTTGTTGCTTAATTTTAGCACTTATTAAACTCATTTATGCTTATTTCAGTTTAGGTCATCCCAACACATTTCACTTTAGACCATGCTCAAGGAAGGTCAATTGCTAGGTCATGCTAATGACATAACTAAGCAAGCATAATGGTGACCTTGTTTGGTTAATTTGTAACCTTTTCTTTCAAAAGGTCAATTTGTGACTATTTTTGAACAAAATTGACCACCTTGTGACCTTTTAGGTGTGCATTTTTTATTGGTTGAGCAATAAAATAATAAAAATAATTGTAAATATAAGAGAGAAAAGCGAGGTAGAGAATATGAGAAATAATTAGGAATTTTGTGAGTGGAAAATGATTGGGTTGATAACATAGGTCGTGACTTTCTGCTTGGGAGGGTGAAAGTAGGTCAAGATAAATAAAATGTAATTAAGAATAAAATCGGATCGCGACCAAATTAGCGCGACCTCTGCTTGGGGGTGGTCTTAGTTTAGCCATTTCAGCTCCGTTCAGCCCAAAAGAACAAGGTCATAGACCGTTATAGCCATCAAACCCAAGTCGTAAATAATACTTCTCATAACTTTACACGTTAAACAAATTGCTATTTACCTCGTAACATTTGTAAGAGTTGATATAGTCATAAGGATAACCTTAATGTAACTAGTTTCACTTGCAACAGGTCGGTCCGTTTAAAGGGAGAATTAAATTTGTAATCTTAATGTACGTACGAGGCAGGGTGGTATAGAAGAACAATAATTCTTGCTTGTGATGGGGCGATCCGTCGCAAGTTTGCGGCAAATCAAATTCTTCTCCCAAAGAGCAAGTGACAAAGCAAGTGGGGGCTCCATTTGCACCCCAGTTGACCCCCACTTGCTCTTTGTGAGGGAGAATTTGACTCGTCACAAGCTTGCGACGGATCTATGACCAGGTCGGTCCGTCACAAGTGAGTGTGATCGACGAAAGTGCTTTAAATGAGAGAACGACAAACATTTGGAAAATAAATAAATTAATAAAAGCATTCTCTGCTATCTTGCGCCCAACAAAAGACTCAAGTTTCGAAAAATATTGACCTGACTCTCTTACGTGGAGTATAACCCAATTATGTCGCGAGTGACTACACGCGCTTACTGTTGATGTGAAAACAGGCGCGTAATACAAGAAGGAGGTTGGAGAAGGCACGTGATCAGGCACACCACCCGGCACGGCAACGACACATCATATTACTATGTTTTTCATTTTTTAAACGTTGTTTAGAATGTTAGACCAAACATTATAGGCAAACTACACTTGTTAATTCACCCATTACCTAGTGTTCTTAAAGGATAGATCAAAGAAATAATGAAATATCCGTAAGTCTCTCTTTGAACGATAATATTCACTTTTAGATAAGAACGGGTTATATATTGTGTAACGTAAGGTAAGTTAGTGAACCGGATCTTTTGGTAACGACATTTCCATTTAAATAGGTTGTGTTATCATATTGATAGAGATTTGAAAAAAATATATGCATAAGATGGCTTTATTATAACTTTGTGGTGGACTTTATTGGACACAAAAAAAGGATTTTACAAAGTTTTTATTTATTAATATAATGTGTCGAAATGTATTGAGTAAGAGCTCATAAGTCGTTATGATCATAATTAGAGGTGCTCATGGGCTGGGGGGAAGTCGGGCTAGGAGTCAACAAGCTAGGCACGACCCGATGGAGATGTCGGTCGGCCCGACCCAGTGCTTGGCCATGTTCATCAGGCCGAGCCCAGCCCACTACCTAGTCGTAGTCGACAAATTAACAAAGATTTGTAGGCATGAAATTGAAGGGGATAGCGCAAACAGTAAGTTTTGCTCAAGGCAAACTATCCCTCTTAAGCTTAAAACGTGTCAAATATTACCACCATTTTAAGCTTAAGACGGATAATGTCGATCTTAAATGAGAATTGGTGTATCCCAAAATTTTTATACATAAAGAAAAGACTTTCTCCATATTAATCATTTATTTATGTCCTTTCTTTGTTAGGAGCCGCTTGTGATGGAAGTATCTATTAAGAGATTTATAGAGCTTAAGAAAAACAATCAGTTTTGCTTAAGACGGGCATCGTCTTAACCTTAAGATGAGTTAAATACTACCACAGGCTAATAAAGACAAAGCTTTTGGCATTTCCTAGGCAACAAGTGGGGTAATTTGATATTTACTTGATTCATTTTAAGCTTAAGACGGATAGTGTCCGTCTTAAACGAGAATTTGTGCGAGAAAAAAAAGAGACAAATTGGTGTTTAGTTGTGGTAGCCAAGGGTGGAAATAAAAGATGAAGGAATTATTACCTTTATAAGTAGGAAATAAGGTAACTACAAGAGACTTGCGTACTGTCTTGACAAAGCAAAGAGCCACAAGGAGATGAATAGAAGTATTGATATTTCAAATTAAAAACATAGCAAATCTACGAAATTATTGTCGAGATCACGGTCCTACACTCTTCCAACCTCAATGTTGCCAGTGATGGGCGACTCGGTAACTATCAAATTACACTTATTCTTTTCACTTCTCGATTATGTAATATGTATGAGGGCTTTGACGAGCTAAAACATCCATTCTACTACGTACTAATGTCTACAAGTCGATTCATGCATCAATGTATTAAAGGTTAGAGGAAAATAGGCTGGCATTGTAGGAGCAGAAAATACTACTCAATTGAGAAGCAACTACCCTACAAATCTACAATGGTGCAAAAAGAAGATTGGTGTTTGTATTTCTCTATAGCTTGATCATTGAAAGTTAACTCAGTTCGCGATGTCGAAGCTGTTCAGATGCAAAAACCACACCAGCATTATTTCTATGTCTCAAAAGCTACCATTATGTGGAGGCAAGCAGGGGAGTCTAAGGCCCTGGTTGAGCCATGATCGCAGGAACTGGTTACTGGGCATCTACTTTTGGCCATCGTATTTACAAGCTTCATTGACGGAATACAATCCAAACCTTAAAAGATACTCCTACACTTGTGCGCGGGACTTCATTTGTTTTAAGACACCCCTGGAGGCAAGCAGCTCATGTTAATAAGATTGAGAAGTTTTTTCCATATGATCCACAATGAAAATCGCATCAAAGATGCTACCAATAGAACCCCTCCCGGCTTTATTTCATTACAAAACATGACGAGTCTTTTGCACGGTTGGAATGGCTGTTTTAGGCGAGGCAGGGAGAGGGGGTGTTCAAAAAGAATGTAACCGGTATTTTTTTAAGATTAGGTTCACTAAGAGCTCGGCAATTACCATTACGTTCATATAATTAACACAAAGCAGCAAAAACACAACAATATAACCAAAGTCACATATATCAAAACACATCGGATAAAGAAAGCAAAACATAAGCAACTATCTACTTTCTCATATACTCCCATGTTCAACAGAGTATGACAGACTCAAAAGGCAAAGATAGAACAGAGAAATCCAGCAAAGGAAGCATTATCCCTGTCTTGTAGTGCTTCATTCCATGTGGGATGTTGTTCTTTCTGTATGATCACATCTCTTAGACCCTAACCCACATCCCCTTGCTTTCTAGTTTATTTACATATATAATCACATGCGAAAAAAACTAAATATCAATACCGCATATCCCTTTACAACAATAACGTCTTAGTCTCAGAATTATTTGGGGTCGACAAACCTAATCGTCTTTTAAGTAAGCAAACATAAAGGTAAAGAAAACAAATGTGGAAGAAGAGAAGAAAAAAAACACGACAAAATGTAAATGAGATATTAAAAAAAAAAAATCAAAGGCAGCCGACCAACTTGATATACCAACTTATCGAAAAGGAAAAAAAAATTGGGGACACCGTGACTCATGAGATTATCTCTTTTTTCCCTTATCTTTGCCATTGGAGAAAATTGAGCGAAACCCGAATAAGCTTCCTGCTGTAATATTAATAACTGGACTAACTTGAACAAGACCAGAACTAAATGAAGACCCACTATAACTCTTCTTCAATGGAGGTTTTCTATGGTGGGTTGAACTTGAATTCTGCGAAGAACCCTGTTTTTTGAGAAGATGAGGTTCATCCTTGGGAATGAAGGGTTTTTTAGCACTAGCAGTTGACCCAGTTGATTTACTCCTTGATAAAAGAGGCAAAGAACATAATCCCCTTCTATAAATCCTCCCACAATTAAAACTTCGACTCCTATTAAACTTCCAAAATGAATTACTATCATCGTCGTTAGTGCCATTATCCTTCCCTTGTTTTCTCCTTTGTTTAGAATTATCCGCTTCAATCATACTATGTACTGAAGAATTCAGCAATGGCGGAAACAAATACGAAGAAGAAGACGATGATGATGAGGATGTGAATTTTGAGATAGTTGGGATATCTTTTCTCTTGATTTGTATCGGAAGAATTACACCATTTGCAAAGAGCTCATCAGCTAAGGAAGAGTCTTGTTCAAAGTTTCGTTTCGAAACACAGAAGTCGAAATCAAAATTTAGAAGAGATGGTTTCAATGGGTTGTGTGGTTCAAAGGAATTGATATCGGAATTGTTAAGGTCATGTGAGAATGAAATTCTAGGGCTGAAACCCCTGCTAGAGCTTGTCTCAGTGAAAAGATCTACAGCCATTTTTTAAGAGAAAATTGAATTTGAAATTCAAAATGTGGTGGAATTTGATTTTTTTATACTCAGTAGATTGCTCAAATTGAGGAAGGGAAATAAATATTGTTTTTTTTTTTTTTCAAATTTGAGTTTTTGAAGAATTATGTATGACATTAGGGTCAAGAAAGTAGCTTTTTTTCTCCCTTCTTTTCTGGAACTATCAAGAAGAGACTTTGTGAAGAGTTGAAGAATAAAGAGAGCACAAGTCCAAGGAAGACTTGGGAATTTGAAAAATAAATGCAAGACTTGACTGGAACCTATAGTTATGACTAGTAGCACATAAAAAGAGGGGGAGGGGGATGACTTGGAAATGTAAAAGTTTCAGAGACATGTACTCCCTCCCCCCGTTCCATAATATAAGTCGTTTAGATAAAAATCAAAATTTTCTTTTTACAAGATGTTTTGCATTTTCCCATGTATTACATACTACTATTTCCTTTTCCAAAGCACTAACTTGGGAAAAAAAAGTAATTTAAGTCATTATATTGGTGAAGAAAGAGCGCTTTTCTATTTTCAAAACGCATTTATAACACATAACTATTAGTACAACATTCTCCCAATACATTATGGGACTTGTTAAATCCCGCACACAATTTTACTTAATCCTACACAAATTATCAAAATTTTTCGACTTTGCCCCTCTCACTTTATCAGCCCAATTCTACCACAACCAAAAGAAAAAAAAAAGAGCAAAGAGAACTCAGCCATCTACTGACGAACAACCACCGTCAGCCACCTGTTACTAACCACCCTTCACTCACCTCTGTCAGCCACCTCACCCAACCTCATCCTTCACCCACCACCGTCAGCCCACGGCTGTGATTGTGGGCCGCGTGCACCGCCTCCTTACCCTCTCCCAGCCTCACGAGTGGTCCCCTCACCCTCCGCCTCCGTCGCCGCCCACACTAGACAAACCCATCACCACCACCTCCAACTAACAACCTCAATTGCAAAAAACCCTAATTGAAAAGCAACCATCCTAATTAAATATGTTAGGGTTAATTCAAATAAATTAAAAATTATATAATTTAATCAATAAAATGAAACAATTACATGTTTGATTGTTGATCAAATTTTCATAGTTGAAGTTATTGAGACAATTTTGATTAGGGTATAAGATGGGGAGAAGATGATTTTTTTAGAGCAAGGGTAATATGGGAAACTTAATGAAAAAATGTGTTTGATTAAGTAAAATGTGTGTTGAAAATAACAACTGCGTACATTATTAGTTCTTGTGAAATAATCTAGAATGACTTATATCATGGAACGAAGGGAGTTTAGTACAGTTAACTTAGTACTCCGGGATGAAATTGAAAGTTACATAAATACGGAATAGAATCAAGTATAATACTCGGTATTTTTCTTTATTTTGGGGTGGTGGGTATAGTAGTTGGAATTTGATTAAACTTTAGTTTAATTCATAGAAGTGTAGATAAAGTATGGCTAATAAAATTAAATTAAAAGAAACAACAATTCATTACTATATATCAATTATCAAGTACTATGTAAGTATAGAAAAAAAAAATTAAATGTAATGGTTGATAGTCTTATGTACTTTGTACCTATTCAAAATGTACTGAACAACTAACCTAAATGACATACGAGTCCCACGAATTATACTCTCTAGTCTCTACGAACCTATGATAGAAGTTTCATAAATACTCTAAATAAGCTTTTCGCTAAATTAAAGTTCAAACCACATCTTAGAAAATGAAAATGAAAATGACATGTAAAAAACACAGAGGTGGTATAAGATTACATTGCCTACTAGAAGCACACTGCACGCCAATGCCAGAAAAATATAAGTAGAATTTTTGAGTTAGCTTTTAGAAGTTGTCTTCTAACCTGCGGTATGTGGATGTCTGAAATGATGTAAGACGGCAATGCATCCTAAATATCGAGGTCATCATCAGGATCCTCATCCGAGTCAGGCCTCTCGTCGTCTGAATCGCGAAGGTACACTATTTCCCCTCCCCTAGACTTTTCAGTAACAGATGTTTTCTCTTCACTTCCTATATCATTCTGTCCCTCCACACCAGATCGTCGTCCATCATAAATTTGTTTCGCTCTCTCTTTTTCTGAACAGATCAGACGTGTACAGAAATGTTAAAATGTTTAGTTGTCTGATAGCATCTTGGATATAGTGAATGATAACTAATGGACAAAGTGGCACATTCGGGCAATGCATGAATACCTTGATGTTCAAAAGGAAGGACAACCTTTGATCGATCCAATTTCTCTTTTTCTGACAACTGTAAATTAAACTGCACCTGCAAATTTAAATACAAATCAGAATACGTTAACTAATAGAAGTTATACGGAGTACATTGGATGTGCCACACAATTCTTTGCAGTTGATTTATTGGTTTCCGCAGTTAAGTTCCGCTTAGAGAGGGTAGGGTCAGAAGGGCGGGAAACCTATCCCTCCCAAGTTTCAACATTCTTACATTTCATGAGAATCAAATTCAAAACCTCGAGTTGAACTAGATTAACCCTTACTGGTTTATCTAGGTGCTCAAAAGTATAATTTGATGTGGTTTGCTACTACATAATTATAGAAACGAACTGCGCCTTACCTTTGGCACAAGTGACTGTGCCATTGATTCCCCGAGAGAAGATGCCGGCAAAAATGAAACTCCTGATTGCTCCACATTAATCTCTTCTGACTGAATGAAATTTCACATACATCAAGAAATGTGGAATAATGAAGCACGGAGTAGTGTAGCATATAGTCAAAAAAAATTACCATCAATCTAACTCTTCCATTTCTACGTTTGAGACGCACCCGCAACATTGATTTCCTGACATTTTGCTCAACTTGCGGTGTTATTCCTTCAACGCTGGCCACGATAGAGCACATGTACTCAAGAGAAGCACTAGTAGTAGCATTGTGGAGGTCAGAATGTAACAGCCAAAAGGCACTGGATACTTGTCCTGCACCAACGAAGCACGATAAAACATGGGTAGAGGAACCTAAGACACGTCATTAATTATTTCAAGGGATGAACAGAACTTAAAATATAATTATGCAGAGAATACTTCGCAACTAAAAGGTCAACAAACGAAAGTTATGTCCCAACCATTAACTAAAAACATGAATCAGAAGAAGGATCAAGATTTGGATACACGAAAGCATCTATTTTTTTTACTACCATACGCAGTATCACATATCAGAATAAAAAAACAGCTAGTGCTAAATTGTCTTCTCAACATTCTGTCCTGAATCCAAACGGAAAAACTTAGGACACCTGAGAGTAAGGAAAAAATAGGTTAAGCGATATATGATATTCAGAAATAGATAGTGATTGCAGTAGCCCTACTGCAATTCATCAACACCAAGTAACGTATCAATTAATCAGGCATCAAAATTGAAAAGCAGCCTTGCCTTCAAATCAGACTGTACAAAAGAAACCTTCCAAAAACATCACCATAAGCATAGTTACGCATACACAAATCCTTCTTATATCTACTGATCTTACTAGCTCTACTAAAATGAAGAAAATAGTGCCACACAATGATACTAATTTTCTTTTTATGGAGACAGACAGTGCATACTACAAAGGTGTAGTAGAGAGTCCAGATGATAGCTTCCAGTAATTTGGTTTTTGGACAATTTAATTGACGAAAAAACTGGATGCAAGTGAAAGGGCATACCATTGCTACGAATGTTGCTCAAGAGGGCTGCTACAGATGTTAATTTGACATCTCTTAATAACTCGCTGACCTGAAAAAGATATCATCATAATAATCAACACAAAGCAAATAACAAAAGTTTCTTAGAAAAGCTGTAGAGTGCATAATATTTTGAATCTTGTCTGTCATTATATCCACTTGCATACTTTACATTGAGGTTATACATGTCATGTGAGCTCACTGTCCTATGTTCAAGCAACATTATATCAGTTTCCATTAAAGAATCTGAAGCACATTACAGTTTTCATAATCATTATCATCACCAAATAATTGTAATCTAATTTCCCTAATATCTATAATACGTCGAGTAACATGATAATCTGACAAAAGCATAAATAGGGAAATTGGAAGGACAAAAAAGATTAGGGCAAGTTACAAGTTGAATTGCTTTGTAGCAATTTTATGTACCAACAATAATATCCCATCTATAAACTTTAGCTGTAATCTTATTCTACATTTTTATAAGTATTTAAAGACTTCGACTAATGATCTCAATTTACATACACTTAACCAATCGCAGGTAATGAAGGTTGTCCCAAACATTTATAGACTCCAAAGGTCTATACTCCGTATTCCGTAAGCTAGGAAAAAATCAGTTTGATGACAAACAAAGAAGATTAGTAACTTATATATTGCCACTCGAAGTCTGTATTTATGCTTATTTGGTTATGATAAATGACATGGAGAATAGATCCATACTGCTACTAAAATCTATATTAAAGCTTAACTGGTTATGAGAAATGCCCTTGACAATACATCGACGTCACAAAGAAAAGATGGTATACCGAGTCTATTGCAATACAGAATCGGTCTTTACCTTGTCCAATTAGCCCTGTAACAATAAATAAAATTTAAGAATAATTCAAACATAAAAATGTAAATAAGTTATCCAGACACACACAACTAACAGTCAGAGACATAAAATGCCTTAATTTATGGGAAAAAGTTGCAGAAGTTTGATATTACCAATGGCACAATTACTATCAAACTAAATATCCAACGAGAAATAAGAAAAACTCAACAGATCATCTCTTAAATTGAATACAAACAATTAAAAGAACGAAACTTTATAAAAATTCTGTTGAAAGGAAGATAAGATGGATCATAGAAGTCTACTCTTTAGTTTGGATAAATGAGAGGACGATGCCAAAATAGTACTTGTAATGTAAATCTCTTTATGCTACTAACTTCTTTGTTTACAGGAAGTAAGAATGGACAAGCTCTATAAAGGAAAAAAGGCTTGTGAAGCTTTACCTTTACCGAGTTCAAGAATCTCAGAAAGCAATTTGTCCAAATTCCTTACATCTGTACACATCGTCACCCCGAGTGAAGACTCTGGACAACTACCAATCTGTCCACTTTCCTTCAGATCATGCTTCCAACCAAGAGGATCCGAATAACAATCCAATATCCTAATCCTACATAGCCACGTTTTCCATTGTCATCATTACATTCCACTAACCAACCTCTTAACGCCATTACAATACATCTCCTTAGCAGTTAGCATGTTACACTACACAAACTGGCAAAATATACTAACATGGATATCAAGAAGTTTCCATTTCCAATGGCGACAATTACTCACTATTATCTACTTCTGGATTATGATGGGATATTGCAAATCTGTTCACTAAAGTGATCGCTTCTTTGTATTGTGAAAATTCAGCCATGTGCTAACACATGGATAACGCTTCGTACATCCGACCCCCAATACCCCCCAATTTGCAGGAACCATTCAAGCACTAGGGTAACACTGCTGCAGTATGAATACTTAAGCAGCTTAATATCTCGCGCTTCAATAAAAAAATTGATTTTTTATTTCATTTTAGTTTATCGCTGCTTATGTGAACAATCATTCAAGTTTTCACGACATGTTCGTAAATGTTGAAAAAAGATTGAAAATTTGTAAACCAATTTCACACGAACTTGTAAATACTTACCCAGCTAGTCTCGCTTAAGACGGCACTATCCATCTTAAGCTTAAGACGGGTCAAATATCACCCCATGGATATATAGGACAAACCTTTAACCCTTTCCAATGCACTTTGCTTTTGTCTTATTCATCTCGCATAGTTATATTTGACCCGTTTTAACTTTAAGACGGATAGTGTCCGTCCTAAACAAGAGTTTGTGACACTCATATAAAAGAGTCAATCACATCACATTAATCAATTTCCATAAATCACCAGCTTAATACAAAAAGATTACCATTTATCCAAAGCGACAGCGTCGAAGCCGCTTCTCTTCAACAAATCAAGATAAAACGACGGACTTCGAGAAAATGCCACAAGAACTAAACCTCTAGAAAACAATAATTCAATCATAAGTAGCAGAAAAACGAAATCGAAGTAAAAAAAATCACAATACGATGTCGTTTTTGAAGGAAATACCTGGATTGAGATTTTCCCGCCAAAATGTATGAAGAAATCTGAGAGAGAACATAATCGAAGACATGTAAACCTAGAGGAGAGAGAAACGAGTCTTTGATTGTTAACGATGGTGCTAATTCTCCTTCTAATGCTCCGTCTCTGAGAACTCTGCACATTGATTCCGCCATTGTTGAGCTTAAACCCTAACCCTAATAAGGTTTATAATTTGGGGATTTTTTTTATTTTGTTACGGAGTAGTTAATTTCAGTTGTGCAAAGTTGGAATTTGTGGCACGGGCAGTCGGGCATCGGGTTAGAGACTTTTAGAGTGATATAGCATTACAGCCCAGTTTAACTCTTCAAGTACTTATATTGACATGATGATCGTGATCTAGGTAACACGGACACTCCTGCTACTTAGTTGTTCCGTGTCGGATATCGTGTTGGAAACACGTACACCTATAAATAAGGAATGAGAGGTTAAAAGATTAAAAGAGATTGATTCGAAGATGACTTTGGGTGGGAAATGAGAATAAATTATAGTCAAAGTCAAATTTTACCTTCAATTATTTACAGTTAATATCAAATACTGATACAAAAATAAAATCGTACTTTATTTATAACTATAAAATATATATTTTATTAAATTTAAATGCCGTGTCCTGTGTCCTAAATTTCACGAGAAGTCTTATCACGTGTCCGTGTCCGTGTCCGTGTCCGTTTCGGTGCTACCTAGATCGTGATAATTTGTTCACCAATTTTTTTTTATTTTTTAAGATTGACTTCGCTTGCGAAGTTTATACAAACAATTAAAATAAAGGCATAGATAAAAGAAGGTTGTGTAATGTCTTCAGCAAGACCGACAGTAAATTTTCTGGCCAGGCTCCGCATATGGCATGACGAGTTGTGATCGGCTTAGTGACGATTTTCTTAATATTTATGGTGGTCTGACATGACTTGACATGTCGCTACAATAAAGCGGGTTATCGTGTTATTAGAGTTGTTGACATGGTATATTAACACAATCAAAAACACGTCTGATTTCTATTTTTTCCAATTTTACTGTAACATTTTGTATAGATGTTAATTAACTTAGCTGGTAAATTATAAGGTGATACATATAACTTGCAGTTGGTCTCTCTTGTGACGGTCACAAGCTTGTGACGGACTAAATGTGACCATTTTATGATAAAAAGTAATCATCCATAAAATGTTACCAGTCATATAATGGTTACATTTTCCATAAAAATGGTCACATTTGCTCCGTCACAAGCTTGTGACGAAAAGTGCCTCATTTGTGTATAACTTGGGTTCAGAGTTCAAACTTTATCTTCGTCCTTAGGAGTCACTTCAGACAAAAAAAACCAAATATTTCGTAGTTGGTTATCTACTCATCTCTAAAGCCTGTTAAAAAATGGGACGTGCTTTTTCACATACGGATTTTACTCTTTCACATACGCTTTTTACAATTTTACCCTTGTCATTTTTTTCAATTCTCTAATCTAATTGATTTTTTTCCTCTCATTCTCCATCTCCATCCCAACAACACCTCCGGTCAGTCCAGTTGTCGGACACCACGCCTGTCAACCTACTGAATTAGTCCAATTGATGTCCGACCCCTCCCATTCCTCCCCTCCCTTTTCACGCAGTTCAATTGTCCACCACCAACTTTAACCAGACCCAGGCCACCGGACAAGACCACCACCACCCTCCCTCCCTCACAAACCCACCATCCTGCCAACAATGACGACAATTGCGTATGCTTCGCCATCACTCACCACATTGTAACTCTAGAGATGACAAAATCTCAAATCAACAACGTAACAACAAAGTTCATCAACAGTCCAATTGCAAGAAGAAGACGGTAACATGGAGTGGATATACAATTGAAAATGAATTCATGAAAAAACTCATATAAATGTTGTGGTATCACAGAGTGAAATCATTAGGTGAGATTGCAAAAATGATGATAAAAAAACCTAATTAGGATCAACATGATCTGCTCACGTGATAATTAAGTTTGTTGAAATAATTACGTTTTCGATTGATCGACTGATTTATATTTTGATTGATTTGTTGATTATTTGACTGATGTTTCAATTTTTTTAAAAGTTTGAAGTTAGAAGGGTAGCAGATAGAAAATAAATGAAAAAATGTAGGTGAAAGAGTAACACTCGTATGTAAAAATGTAATTCCGTAAAAAATAGGCGACTTGTTTTTATTTTATATGGGCTTTAATTAGCGACCCTATGGGCCACAATAACGAACCCCATTTTTATACTTTGGCCCAACACGATAGTCATGTAAAGTGGGCTTTGGGTTGGGCTAGATTGGTAGTATAAGCATGATTGGTGGGCTAACAAGAGTGACAATTCTGCATTTTAAGTTTTAATGTCTTATTTAATCGATGTACAATTAATCGACATTAAGAATTGATATTGTTTAGGTCTCTTTCCCATGAGGGACATTATGCCACATTGATAGAATATGAGTGAAGAGACTAGTTTATAAGTAAGTGTGATACTTCTCCTAACATTAATTGATTTTAGCATGAAACCTCACTTACTTGTGACCCGGTCTCATGCACCTACTTGTATAAGCCCGCTGCCTAGGTAGCACGAAAACGGACACGGACACGGACACGACACAGACACGTGAAACGACATCTCGTGAAATTTTGGACACGGGACACGGCATTTAAATTTAATAAAATATATATTTTATAGTTGTAAATAACGTACGATTTTATTTTTATATTGGTATTTGAAATTAAATGTAAATAATTGAAGGTAAAATTTGACTTTGACTATATAATTTATTCTCATTTCCCACCCAACTCATCTTCTAATTAATCTCTTTTAGTCTTTCAACCTCTCGTTCCGTATTTATAGGTGTCCGTATGTCCGACACGGTATCCGACACGAGACGGCTAGTTATGAGGAGTATCCGTGCTACCTAGCCCGCTGCGGAGGACTCAACAGATATTACCTTCAATTTACTTCTTTGAATATGTGATATATGTGCTGCTACGGAGCACTCAACCGATATTACGGTATTACCTTCAATTAACTTCTTTATAATATGTTATATAGGTGCTGAAAAATTATTGAGTAGATGAATCTCATGGCAATGTAAAATTTGGTCAAGAGTTTTTTTTTTAAAAGATGAGTGTTTAGTATTTGAGCTCATTAATGATAAGATAATACGAGTTCACATAATAAAATTAGGAAAATGATAAATACAACCCTTAAGGAGCTAAAAGATAAACTATTCACTTAATATTGTCATTAATTGCACAAGTTTTTGTGCAATTTTGACATCATTTCCTATATTAATACCATACATATATAGAAGTTTTTAACTCCTTAAGGGCTGTATTTAACATTACCGATAAAATTATTCTCATATTAAGAAAGGACACAAAACATTGAACAAGACAAAATAATCAGACATTATTATGATGAGACCTAAAAAAGTACTCGTATTTCGCTCAGGGTAATAAGAAATGAAATTATTAACATAGTACGTTGGCTCTTCATTGATTAAAAAAAACTTATTATTTTATTAAAAGGGTCGTAGATACTCGAACCTACATTCTATTGTATAAGAGACCTTAGTTTGAATTAATCGGAAAATTCTCACGTTACCCTCCAAGTTTGACATTTTGCCCGAAATATTCAAATTTTTTACCCGAAATACTTTGGGTGGCCATAACTCGGGTTTACAAACTCGGAAAATGACGGTTTTTTTTCAAATCGTTCATCTTTCCGAGAGCTACGATTTGAAAAAAAATAGTCGTATTTGAATTCCGTGGCTAGGAGGTTTTGTATGTAAAGTTTTTTTTACAAACAAACTTTGAGTGTCCATATCTCTTGATTACGGGTTTAGAACTCGCCAAATTTTTTTTTCAAATCGTAGTTCTCGGAAAGATGAACAACGTGAAAAAAAAGCGTCATTTTCCGAGTTTTTAAACCCAAGGTATGACCACTCAAAGTTTTTCGGGTAAAAAATTTGGGCATTTCGGGCAAAATGTCAAATTTGGAGAATACCGTGAGAATTTTCCGTTGAATTAATGTACCCAAAAGATAATATATCATACACAAAACGTTAATAACAATTACGAGTATTATCAAAACAATCGTATTCATTCTCATACACCATCTAAACCGCGATAATATATACTCTTGAACCCGCCCAACAACTAGGCTCTAGGTTAGTTAGTCAACAATCAATATTACACACTAACACACGCCATGTAATTTACTACTCCTACTGTGTACGTTAGCATATGTACCACCGATTGCGAATCTACTAGGAGTATATACTAAAGATGAAACATTTAGAGGACTTTTATTTGTCCCTCATTTTTAGGAATTAAAAATTCTTACTTTTTTGTAGAAGTCACGTTCATTCTTCAGCATTTCATTATTCTCTCCTATATTTTCATCAACTACTCTATCTTCTATACTTTCATCAAATTTTCATTAATTAATCTATATCCTATACTTTCATCAATGAATTCATTAAATTAATAAATTAATTGATTTATCAATTACAAATTAAAAAAAAAAACTACCCGAGCATTGTTTCTTATTTTCGTAGTTTATTAAAAAAAATCCGATTACATAAACTCCGATAAAAAAAAGTGTCAAAGATTTGATTGTAATTTCTAAACAAAAAAAATTTACCAAAAAAATACAGAAATTATTTTTTAACATCAATCATTTACTTTTTATGTTACACTTCATTTTTATGTTTGAGGAAATAAAACATAAAAATATGAGAATTTGTGTGTTGAGATAATTATCATCATAGTTTTAAAATAGAAAATCACTAAAAAAATGATGTATATGGGGAAAATGTTAGTATTATAATGAAAACAGATTTATTATCACCAAAAAATGGATACGGAAATCCGGTTGAAACAAAATAACGAAATTTAGAATTTAAATATATTTTACAGTGATTAGATCTGGAGCTTCAGTTAAAAAGAATACCTGAACTGAGTCCATAATAAATCACAAAACAAATATAAATACGAGAGATTTAAGCGAACAAAATAGTGGAGAGTTTAAAGGTTTTATAAATAAATGTGATGAGCTGGGTATTATTTGGGACATTCATGTATGTTTATCAATGGTTAGAATAATAAAAGCAGGAAGTAATTTTTAGACTATTTTAGTAATTTAGATCCTCCTTATTTTTTATAAACAAATGTAATTTTTTAGTGATATTTTAGTAACAGATCCTCCTTATTTTTTTTATTATTTTTATATACTTTCAACGAGTCGGATTATATTTTGTAAACTATTCAGTGTTGCAAGTGTTGATGAGCTTAATGGGAAATAATGAGAAGAAATGAATAAGAAGCGGAAAAGATGTTAGCTTGATTTTTAGATTGTTAGTTGTGGTTTTTAATAACCATTTTAATTTTTAGACTTTATTTGTAAGGTGTTCAACAATTTTAATTGTGTTTACATTTCCAGAAATATTGAGTAATTATTAATATATTTTTATTATTTATTTTATAATTTTTTGTAAATTATATGATACTCTCATACTTCCCGTCTGGAGGATAAGTTACATATTTTCTATAAATATAAGTAGCAAACCCGTGCAAATATTGCACGAATTTAAAACTAGTAAAATTAGTAAATGAAAAAATAGCTACTTTCTAGAGGTTATTTTTATCTTTCTATTTAAATAAAATACTCATGATCCTCATATATTAAAAAAATAAGACGAATAATAAAAAATAGAGAAAGTAGTTAAGAAGTCACTAAAATAACCCGCAAATTCCCAGTTTTCATATGATCACATTTTACAACCAATCATTTTGATGTCAAATACTGAGTAGTAGGTGAAGTAAGTCAGCAAATAGTACGATAGCGCGTATTGTAGCAAAGTGCATAGTTAATCAATCATCTTCACGTGGATTCAATCTATTAATTTAATGTCGATTTAACAACTACGATAAGGCAAAGTCAACTACATACAAATGTTGTTCGTTCTAACCTTTAATAATTTAGTAATCCAAAATTACATAAACATAACTCAGTAGGTCTTGCTTGCGACGGATCGGATCTTGTGACGGGTATTTTGTGAGAGGAAATGGGTAGAGGGGACAAGGTGGGCACCCCCCATGTGCTTCTCCACTCACCCTTGATGGGTATTTTATGAGAAAATATGGTATCCGTCTTAAGCTTGCGACGGATAGTGTCCGTCACAAATGAGAATTTGTGAAGCTAGTTTGGTTTTTTTTCATAAATTGCAAATTTCAAAGAAGTCAAGCTGATGTTCACATGTCATAATAATACCATATTATTCGTTTGGAATCAAGCTCTAACGAATTTATTCATAATTCATAAATTCCGTAGAATCTGATGATGTCTTGTCGACTTAATCTCGTAGGGAGATGATGATGTCTTTTTGTGACTTATTTCATCCTACCTACAATCTGATAGTAGTAGGATGAGATCTTTTGACTTGTTCCTCTAACCGTAGAAACAAGGCTTATATAGCTTAGTAGTTTAGAGCCTTAGAGGGCAACGCAAAATATTTTAGAGTATCTCTAAGATATTATCACAATATTTATTGATAATTATTTCTAAATATTAAAAATACTATAAAATAAATATATATCAAAATATAAAATTTTGGTGTCTACATCCCTATTGTATTATGATTTTTGATGAGTTTAAACTAGTGATACCTAACAAAATTTATACTCCGTATTATAGTATCACAAGGACAAGTAGTAGATAGTGCTATAGTAGATGACTAATAATAATTATTCCTTCCATTTAATAAAATGATTAATATTAAATAGTAAATCATTGCTACCAATACAAAAATGACCGCTCATTAAACGGGCAATGACAAGAGTGAAAGGTTTATCGCTAAGTTTTATTAAAGTAATGAACTATACCTGGTTTTTCATTAACATTATTGAAAGACTCACATAATGATTTGTGATGATGATGCGAATAAACTTATTATTTATGCTCATAATAATTCTGTCTCGACCATTGTGTAAGGACTTTTTCGATCCGGTTAAATAGAGTGAGGTACTAATGTAATGTAGAAATCTATGAGCTATTTTTCACAAATAATTGTTTAAAATAACGACAATACTCGTCTTAATAAAACTTAAAACGAGCTAGTTATAATGAGAGTGTCTAGAAAATAACTAAAGATTAGTTCTATATATACAATTGGGAGCACATTTGAGGTGTTTTCATCGAAAGAGAGATACTGCCGTCTTAAGCGAGAGTTACTTATTTTGACAATTTTAAAATTAGGAAACAAAACGACAATATCTAAGCATAGTAGTTGAGGTAGAGACCTCGCAAAATAGAGGTGAGGTAGGTTGTAAAGGTGCAAATCAACTAATCATTTTAATTGACACCCTACCTTAAACTTTTGGACAACTTCTAATTAATGTCTTTGATATATTGTCGGTCGAGGCATTTCATTAGAGAAACTATGATTATAACATGTCTTTGTTATAGACTAGTCTTACTAATTTAATACTCATTACAAAGAATATTATACGTTTATCATATTTACTGTGTTATAGTGTGACTATTAACAATGATAGTCACCTAATTAATTATCAAATACGGAGTATTAATTATTTTCTAATTGAGTAGTGGGTTTGAGGAACATGCGTCTTTCTATTTGTTCTTTCATCGTGCAAAATTTAGTTTAATTTGTTAATCAAAGACTATTTAATTGCTTTTTATTGATCCTTTTTTTTTTTGCTGAATCTTTAGCTATTTCAAACACAAATTCTCATTTATTACGGATAAAATCCGTCACAAGCTTATGACGTGAGACAAAGAGGCAAGTGAGAGGGCAACTGAGAGAGAGTTGTGAGAGGTCACAAACTTTTGACTGTCACAAGTCAGACATGCTGTAATTCCAAAGACTAGAAGACTATGTTAAGTAGTATGGGGTATAATTTATACATTTGATGTCATTGCTATATTCCTATTTAAGTAAATGGATTATTAATTAATTAATTAACTAAATTAAACTAAATTTCTTACCCGTTTTGAATTTTAACTAAAGGATTACGAAATGATTATCTTGTTACAT
The DNA here is from genome assembly GCA_022085475.1 of Heliosperma pusillum. Lineage (NCBI taxonomy): Eukaryota > Viridiplantae > Streptophyta > Magnoliopsida > Caryophyllales > Caryophyllaceae > Heliosperma > Heliosperma pusillum. The sequence continues at coordinate 37,805 of JAIUZE010011113.1, forward strand.
ATGAATCCATTAATACCCCTTCTTGAATAATCTATAAATAACAATAGAATATCAAATAAGGATCATTAACAACCACTATGTGGCGATCCCAGATATTGTATTTACTACACAATAAGGTGGAAGCAAATTAGCTACCGATATTTCAGTAGCAAAACACTTATTTTTGGTAGCTAACCATGTTTTAGGAGTGACTAGGTTATCGTGAATTTAAAAAAGCGATCAGAAAATCACATTTGAGACTAATTTTTGAACGTTTAAGGCAATTTATGAGAGTCTCAAACCTAGGTGTTTCTTGTCATGTTATAGTATTGAAACTCTTTACTTGGAGTATTGAGACAACTATTGCTTATTGGAACCTTAAGTATTGCTTTATGAAGGTCCACCGAAGAGTAAGGGGAACATCATTGAATCCTTAAGGACACACCCTTCAAACTCAAGGCCTCTTTAAATTAGTTGGTTTAACTTGTGATTGAATGCTTGCATTGATACGGCAACACTTGTGAATGTTCTTACAAACATGGAATGTATGGTTTCACGTTCGCTTTCACATATGCTTACGTTTATAAATCTATGGATTGGCATCTCTTGGCAAACAAGCAAATTATTTGACAAATTATCATTACAAAAGTGGAAAATTCCGATTCCACCGAACGGGTATATTTGTTTCTAAAACAAAAATACCGATATTGCATTGATAAATAAAAATGTGATATTTTATTTATCAATCTAGAAAACGGATAAAAGAAAAATAAGATCGCGACACTTGATGATACTAAGTTTAGTATCATTATGCATATTTACCCGAGCGTCCGAGACATTACATTAATTAACTAATATGATACTGTATCTTTTATTTGCAAAATTAACCATCTCTCTGAAATAAACCTCATGGAAATGAGTAAATATTGCATATATTATATATATTTTATTGTATCTACTCCGTATACCATAACTACGAGTGATAATGAGCAGAGCCGAGCCTGAATTTGGTCTTGCTGTGCTTGTGCTCATTAAGCAAAACTCGGGCTCAAACTATTCGCGAGCTAGTTGTCTCGTTATCACCCGTAACCATAGATACATCCGGCCATTGATAGCCCATCAAATTCTCATGTAAGACGACATTCGAAGTTTCTTATTTGAAAAGTACGTAGTGATTCACTGACCCCTCTATTCAGTTTGTTGATTTAACATGACATGGTAGCAGCCAAGAAGGTATGCATGGGAAGTAGATTGCTCCATTGATTGAGGAGATGGGGATTTTTTGACATTTCATAGATTATTAACATCTTTCCTATTTACATATTTCATGTCACTTTACAATCTATAGTTACATTAACAAATTTATGCAAATGCTAGAATAGTAATACATCAATTTGAAATAATGTAGCTTACTCTATAGAGGCCAATAATTTGAAATAAATGTACGTGTTCACACTTTTCAACCGTAAGATCGTTTTCTTAAGATATTTTTTCTATTTTATTCGTTAAAACGCCTTGTAAAGTTATACAGTATATGGACAATTTAAAAAAATTTCAACAAAAATTATTACATTACTTTCTTCAATTCTTTATAAGGCTATTTTAATCAATTATAAATAAATAATATAAACCGAGTCAACCACAAAATTATAATAAGAACAAGCTGCCCATACCCATACCCATACCCATACCAATGCTCATGAATAAGTTGTAGTATCAATTGGCATATTCTTATAAATAATGGACCACGTGAATACTTTGTGATAGCCTCTAATCCTTTTCGAGTCTATGTGGTTGACAATGTAACCTTTCATTTTTCGTTATTTTTGTTCAAAATGAAGAAAAAAGTGTATAAATATTGACAAAAAGGGATTACTGCCTAATTTGGCTTAACTTGGAGACTAATAAGCTGATCATTACTACATTGAAAGTGGGTCAAAAGACGCAAGTGAACGTACGAGTGTCAATGCACTAACAATCCAATCAACGTTTTTCATACCTAAGCCCTATTCTTTTCGTTTGCAATGAACTTAGCTGAATTAAAAGAAGGTGAACTAAAATTAAAATGAGTTTAGTTGAATTGAATAAAGTTGAAATAAAACTTACTTTTATGAAGAAAATTAAAGAGTTAATAACACTTACTAAAACTGAACTGAACTGAACTAAATAAAGTCGAGATAAAATAAAACGAGCTTGAATTAAGTCAGAAAGAACAAGGCCTTAGCTTAATTTTTCAAAATAAAAAATAAAGAATAAGAAAATACTATCAAAATGCATTAATCGAACTCCAACATGAGTTATTTTGTGATTTCATACTTACTCCATACATATCCAAAATACATCAATTCCTTTTTACACATATAATTTGTCAATGCACAAATTATAACGTAAATATCTTTAAACTTACGTAGTAAAAAATATAAAACTTTGATAGTCTTATTGTATTTAGAATGACGAATCAAATAAAATCACACATGATTATATTTTTTCTTTATATACTACAAGTAATATCGAAAATTCTTTTTGCTTATAAATAGTGTAAAAAAGGTGAATGATATGTCTGGTTATGAATGAAGGAAGTATCTTATATGTGTTACTCCGTAAATTGTTAATTAACTTAGCCGGTAAAGTTATGAGATCTTCAATATATACGAGTCATGTATAGTACACATGATCTGGCCTCAAAACCGTTGACATTATATTTGCCCTTGTGATTCTAGGTACACCAACGTAGATTTTTTCTCCGTATATCTTAGGGATATCTCCTCGTCTGTCAGACTGTCACCCAAAAAAGAATTATCTTTCCAAACTACGGAAAAGTAATGAATACATTTGAAATAAAAAATACTTGTCTATGACAATAATTAATGAAATTGCACCTCCAAAATAAAGAAAAATAAAGGAAATTTTAAGGTATTTCTACAAATAGTTAAAATAGTGAAAAATTGAAAGATATTGATACGGTTTCCCCTTTAGATACTTTGTTAAGAAGATAATTCAATAAATAAACATATAAAAATACAATAATTGGATCATTAGTTTGGCAATGACGCAAAATGCAACCTTGTTTTTGTATGTATTAGGAATTAATGTGAACTACATAATTCACATTAATTCCTAATAGTATGCATGAAGAAAGAGCAAGTATGTAAATTGTACATAAAGTCCAACACTATTATAAACATTCTATTCAACCCATATTTTAATTTTTATTTATTTAAGTAAGTGTATTTGTGTTGAGTTTATATGTAGGAAAGCACGTACGTATGTAATATCATATCATACCTACTAATCTACTATTATATTGTGTTGACCCAAACAAACTCTTTTGTAATTTATATATATACATTCCTTTCACTTTCTTCTAGCTTGCAATTGCACCGTTCTAGCTGTATGCATAACACGCATTACAACACTTTTTACACATGTACGTAACACGGCTAACAAGTAACACCCCCTTATAGTTAGTAATAACTGTACTCCGTACTCCTTACCGATTGTTTTTTCCTAGAAAAACGAGAGAAATATCGGTTTTATTTCGATAACGTTCAACCAATAGATTATACCACCAGTTACAACAATTGGTTAAGTTTATGAGCTTTATAGAAAAGTTTTCGAGCTTTATTTAATGTTTTTTAGCGCACCTACTTAAACATTAAAAAAAAATCTGTAGTACAAAATCTTAGGATTTTAGGAAAAATACACATAAGTTCAAATAGTTGTAGGTTTGTACAATGCTCTTGTACAACTAAAGGCATAATCCTATTTGTAGATAACGTTAAAATCACTCTGTAACTTGCACATAGAATAACCCGCAATATCAGTTAGTTAGTAAACTCCTGTAAAAAGGCGAGTGTATATATATGTAGATTTGTTTGGTAAAGCGTAAATAGTCATTGGTTCAGGTATTTTGGAATGAAAAATGACCTATATAGTTTTAATACATTTCCACAAATTTTAATATATTGAGGAAAAATAAAAAAATAAAAAGGGATTATATAGAATTGAGTGGACTTTCATAACCATTTAAGTGGACAAAGGATTAAAAATCAGACATGAATTGACTATATTCAATGGGAAATGGTAGTTACATACTTACATATGCATTATTACTTATTAGTATTAGTTTGGTAGGAACTAGAATATTGACTAAATAAAGTCAAGGATCAGGCGAATAAACACGTACAAAGTGAAATTTGATAAATTATTGCACCGAGTTTGGTATAAAACCTAATTTCCTAGAAATATCATACAAGAACTAACTCAATTGGAAAATAGTTTATTCTACTTGTCAATTTACTTAAATCTCTATGGGTTTTTCACATCTAATTAAGATCTTGGTAATTGTAAAGTGTAAGAATACATATATAATAACATGATAAAATTGTGTAAAGTCCCGGAGTTATCCTACTTCTATTTGTCCAATCGTAAAGTTTATGAAAGAGTTGTTATATTCCGTGACGTCTTAATTATCATTATCTTTATTTATTTCTTATGTCAATGAACGAGTCTAATATACGTAACTTACTCGCTCTCTCGTCCTATTTCTTTATTTTATTTTTATAGTTCAGATGCTTTTTTTTGTTAAAGGTAAATAAATTATTAATTAGGACGGAGGAATCGCTACGATGTAATAAGACATTTATCCCGAAAACAACTTGCACTACTAGGGTATGTTATTAATACACGGCCACTACTAAATCACGTAGTCCTTATATCTATCTGGTGGTCAGGGACTCAGGGGTACATAACTACATATCATTTGCATACTATTATTATGGCTTAAATAAATTTGGGATAAGGAATGTCGGATTTATACAACTTACTCATTTGTATAATTTACTACTATTCTTAATATGAGAGATATGAACTCATAATTAAAATCTTAAGTAGATATCAATTGTAATATGCTTAATGCCAATACTTTTATGTGCACAAAAATAAGGCATTTGCTCATAGCGGTGGAGTTTAGTAGTTAAAAGTCAGCGGTAATTTCCAATGTTTCTTATTGGAACTTCCTAAAAGGCAATCTTATGGGAGTTATTTATGATCTAAGACTATATTTTCTAGAATTCGATTTTACCTGCCTCTTAAAAAGGTGGCTTATCTAATATACATTATTTCCACGTTATCACTTATATATTTAGGGATTTAGCAATTAATGCATATTGGATATATACTCCCTTCGTCCCCGTTAATTGTTGCTTATTCCTTTTTAAGGTGTCTTAGTTTATTGTTATCCTTTTTATATTTGGAAGGTTTTCTATGAATAATTTGATCACACAATGAGATTATTGTCCACTTGTCATCCACTAAGTGAAATCACAAATGATCCTCACTCTTTCCTTAGTTCTTTGTGCCAAAATGAAAGAACAACAAATGAACGGGACATAGGGAGTAAAAAGCTTCGTCATCAAAAAAAAGAAAAAAGAATAGAAAAGGAAAATTACTTGTCTAATGTGGCTCATTTAAAAACCTCAATATGGTTCATTTTTAAACCCTAATAAATCGAATGGTGACCAATATTACGACCAAATTCGATACACCATGTAGAGAATGTCCTTACTCCTAGAGTCCTAGCCATTAATAAATATTTTGGTCATATGGCAAACAATCCATACAATTCAATAGGGAAAAACAAACTAATTTTAACATGTATCGTAAATTGTTGGTAATAATACTACGTATAAGTGATCAATTTGTGACGAGTTAAATATTACGCATATGTATAGGTAGAGATAATTTATTTGTGATTCCTTAGACCTGTCTTATCTATCTATGCGGGAGATACTTAACCCATTACGAGCTTGTGAGTTGTGAGTTGTGACGAATATACTCGTCATAAGAGAGACTTATTGATAAAAGACGGTGCATGAGCGAAGGGAAAGTATCCACGTCCCCAATTGCATGAGCGTTAGCAGTGTAGTCGTCAGTAAACATCTACTACACATCTATCCACAAGAAAGTGAGAGGGTATGATAGACTTGATAGTTACAAAGCTTACACATACTACGTACTTTATCGGGAATTTATCGATCATACACCGCTTTGATCGTCTTGAGAACTTACATATATAAATTGCGGGAAAAAAAGAGATTGAATGTACGCAATCTTATTTTCGTGTTAACAACACATAAATTTTTGTATAGAGATGACTAAAATGATAACTGTGTTAAATACTTTACAATAAAGGGAAACACAACCAGTCTAATGCTCTAGGGAAGCATTATTATATTGTTATCAATTGCATCAGTTTTGTGCGATTTGTGGTATACTTCAATGCGATACACATATTGAGTGGCTAGTATGATAATTGTGTATTGAATAAATGGTACTAGTACTTCATAATTAAAGGAATCACAGCCACTCTAAAAATCATTATATTTCCTTAGCTAGTATACAATTCATAGTACACTTTTCTTCAATTCTATTTTGATTTTACCTTTTTATTATATTGTGAAAAATGATAAATAAAGGTTTTAGGGCCGTATTGTAAGGAGTTAAATTAGTAAATTAATACTTAATCCCTTATATATTAAGATAATAAAATTTGTCAAAAAAATTTCCTCCAAAAAGTGTCTTTTTAAATAAGAAAACTAATGACTATTGTGCATTCATCTCAATAAGAAAACTAATAATGATATTATATATGTATTAAACTATTAACTTTTCATCAAAAAACAATTTTCATCAATTTTTTTGTTTTCACTTAACTCTAAATTATAATCTTCTATTTAACAAAAAATAAAAATATAAACTATAAATTGCTAAAACTTTTATTGATGCTATTATTAGCTTTGTCGTAAAAAAAATAAAATAAAATTACATTTCAGCGCATTACTCAATTCTATTGATTAATAATTAGTTCAATTTCTTTTTTAAAGTAAAATACAGTGGTGAAAATGCAAATAAATAATTCAATATGTCGCGCATGTATTACACGAAGTCTAAACTAGTAGTGTTATTAACTGCATCAATTGTTGTGCACTTTTACCGTTATTTCCTATATTAATATTAAATTTCGAAGATTTTAACTCTTTAAATACAACTCTAACATCATCCTTATAATGTTACTCTATAGTTTCCTATCAATTGACGATTTTGAGTGCAATTAATCGCTATATGATGTCATTTATTCATTTTAGAAACTAGGAGATGGTTATGCATTTTCCACATTTAGAAAAAGTGCAACACAAGAACCAAACGATCTAACATAAATTCCTATCGTATCCTTAAAAAAAAGTGTCCCAATTGTGAGGATTCATTCATTCATAATCAATCGTTATCATCACTTCTCTACCCTTCATTTACAACCGTTTTCCTAAAACAAATTAACTCTCTTCCTAGTTCCTACAATCCTACTTACTTAGGTAAATAAAATAACATAACTAATGAAAATAGTCACGATATATGATAAAATAGATATAATTTGATATGAAAACATGCAAGTATGTAACAAATGAAAACGATATTCAATTACAATCAATAATAAAAAGTGGTACGAAAACAAATATATATAAAAAAATATGATAAAAATACATAAATAATCTCGCAGTAACTTAGTGAGAAACCGTTTCACTAAAGTTTTTTGTGAATCTTTTATTAGATAGTATATGACAAAGTCTAATAAATAACTGATCATACATGTAACAACTTATCATATGATAAAAGGTGTTTGGTAATTTACATGTACTATCGAATAAGATAACATTGAGTCACAGTAATAAACATTAAAAATGTTATGAAACACGCATAAAACAAATACGAAATAGTGAAACACCATGTCCCTCAATTGCACAATCAACGATAAAAAGATTATAAATTACACACAAACAGATAAAAAAATACCCTCTATGAATATTGTAATAAAAAACCGTCTTTTTTAAAATAATAATATTATGACAAAATAAATACACTTCATAAATGAAAATAAATTAAATTAATTTTTGCCCCACCAAACCCACATAAAAAAACACAAAAAATAAATAAAAATAAATGCACCTCTTGTATCCTTCATCCTTGTATAAATCTTCACAAATGCTCTTCTTCTTCCCTCCAAATCTCTTTATCTCTCCTACAATACAACAATACCTTAATAGTTTCCATTTTTATCTTTCTTCTTTGATCTAAAACCTTACATATAATCCTCAACAATGTCTTACACAATTTAATTTCCCATTGTATTATCACTCTTCAATAAAAACCCAGAATTTTCCAAAAAAATTTTCATAGAATTGACTTGATTTACATCATCTACATTTGTCGGCAACCCTTTATTTTCACAAATTTAACCCTTTTTTGTAATAATTTTGTGTTAATTTGTATACTAGGTGGAGGGATTATTTCTTCTCTCCATCTAATTAGTAAAAAATAAAGTAAAGTTTCAAAGTTTGTCAATTTTTTTTAGTAATGGAGTACATTTTTGATGGGGAATCATACTTACTTTTACTCAGAATTTCATTAATTTTTCTGGGTATTTGTTTAATTTCCTTATTAAAGAGAAAGAAAAGTTCTTTAGATGAAATTAAGAAAACTCATCATAAGAAGAAAATGGGTGTGATTATTGATAAAAATGGTGTATGGAGGAATGAAGAGAGACTTCAAAGACTAAGATGTTCAGTTAAGAACTATGATTGGGGTAGATTTGGTACAAATACTGAAGTTTTTAGATTATATAAAGCAAATTCTGGGTTAAATTCTAGTTTAGTTGATCCAAATAAACCTTATGCTGAATTATGGATGGGTACTCATGAATCTGGTTCATCTTTTGTGGTAAAAAAAGATAATTTTTTGGTTAATGGGAATGTTAATCATGGTTTTACTGTGGTTAATGCAAAATGTAGTGGTTTTGAGGGTGAAACTTTGAAGAATTGGATTGAGAAAAATCCTCATGTTCTTGGTAATAAGGTTTTGGAGAAATGGGGTTGTGATCTACCTTTCTTGTTTAAGGTAATTTTTTGAGTTTTTATTGTTGTTTTAGTTGAATGTTTTGAACTTTGATGTAGTTTATGTTGACTTGATGTAGTTTGATTGTGTGGTAATAATGTAATATGGTTAATTTTATTCATATTTTGTTGGTAAATCTTGAACTTTAAACTTTATGCACTTATGGCATACCTTGTGTCATCATGATTAAACTGTCTAACCAATGTTTTTGGCTTGTTATTATATAAGTTGACCGCCTTTAGACGGCCTTGCTCCATGCTATGTGGTTCATATAATGGTCGCTGTAACAACTATGGTGTAAGCTTAAGACGGTTTTTAGGAAGGCTAACTTTGCTATTATTATTTTTGGACATTGTTGGATCAATTTGCATTATTGATCATGACAAATAGATGACTATTGGAACTAAAGTAATTGTAATGCACACATACTTGTTTAAGATGACAATATCGTCTTAAACGTAAAATAGATCAAGTATGGTAAATGAGACAAAAGGAGAATCGCTAGGAGCATATTTGACCCTTTTTCGTCTTACTACCTTCTTAGCAAAGCATTACTGACAGTGATATAGCAACCTTAATATTTGGCCATAGTAGTTTGAACTTTGAAGCATGAACTCATTGTTGATTTTGATGCTTTGTGTTTGTATGTTAGGTCCTATCGGTTGCGAAGCCCTTGTCGATACAAGCTCACCCTTGTAAGGAGTTGGCAAAAAAGTTGCACTTGAAGTATCCTACGGTTTACAAGGATGAAAATCATAAGCCAGAAATGGCTCTGGCTGTAACAAAATTTGAGATCCTTTGTGGATTTGTCGGTATGGAGGTGAAATTCTAATCTACATATTTTGTTTTGCTCCTTAAGTGCTTTATATTATTGCTTTTTGTTTCTTTTTCTTTATTGCTTTTATCCCCAAGACCCCAACTGGGATGTTCTATATAATTTTCTTCACAAAATAATCATTAGCACTTAGCGGCATAAGTTGCCATGATTTGATGAAACATTCATCTGGAAGGCAGATGTCGGTGAGAGTTCGATTTAGTATACGGTTTAAAACTCTAAAATCCATTATTGGAACATTACAATTTTACTGACTAGCTTTTGCTGATAACATTCCTCTGTCACTATATTTTATCTTGATGTCCCGGTTGTATGTTACAACAATATTTCAATATTCTTCACGATTATGAAACTATGGATTTTAGAAACTTTTAAGCTCAAAACATGGGCAAATTTCCGAAAATGAGCTTTTTTTTTTTTGCTTATGGTGTTCGAGGACCCTGCTTCTATGGGATACAGACTTCTCTGTATGGTCTTGTCATGTTTTCTTGCTTTGGTTTGTTTGCCTCCCGTATTTGGGAAATCTATGTTAAATTATCGTCAACTATATCTACCATTTCTTTTATAGAAACCTGTCTTTGTAGTATGTATTAAAGGACTGAAAGTTGGAATGTGACATCCTAATTGTTTTCTCTTTTTCTGTTGTAGGCTCTTCAAAAAACTCTTGTCAGTGTTCCCGAAATATCACAGTTGGTAGGTACAGCGGTAGTTGATCGAGTAGCCAAGATCTCCCCTGAAGACAAGGAAGAGGATGTAAAAGCTGCTTTAAAACAATTGTTTACACAAATTATGTCAGCAAGCGACCTTTTGATTGCAGAGGTGCTGTCTATGTTGATAAGCCGCTTGAGGAGGAAAGACAAAGTATGTTTTACTTTGCTGATATTTCTTGTTCAAGTATTGTCGTTGGTTCCCAAATTTGTCGCTTCCGGAGTTTGCGATATGAAATGTTGTCTTTGTGTTTTCTATTAAACTTAAGGTCATTCTCATGAAACCAAAGATTCATTATTTCAACTCAACAAGGCTACAAGCTGGTCATTTTTTCGTCTGTGGAATACAATGAAATGAAAACAAATGGCTATCATACTCTCCTTGCTTCTTGAATTAAAGTAGATAGTTCCGTCGCATTTTATAAGACAATTTTTATCATGGGGTCATCCAGCTTCGATTTTTAGCACACGCGTACATTCGACCAATCGACCCCTTGCCCCACTATAAGCAGATGGGAGTAATGTTTGTGTTGTTATGTAGGCCATTCACATTTACTTTTGTATTAGTTAATTCTGGAACCATCTTATCTCTAAGCTTTTAATTTGATGTTTTGTGGCATTTACTTTTATCAATAAGGTTATCGACTGTCATTGCTTGCCCTAGATGCATGAGTAGGATTCCGACAATTTAAAGGCGCGTAGTTATGATTGTCATCAATGAGTCCCATTTGGAAACTTGACTGAAAATTTGTATTTTTACTGTGATCCTTGATTAATAGATGAAAATAGGTGCCAATAAAAACCTTAAAAGATTCTATGATTGTTCTGTTGAGGTTAATACCTTGATTATGCATGATTTTGATGGCGTTGGATTATTTTGTGGATTTCAGTTGACACCTGAGGAAAAGCTGGTGCTACGGCTAGAAGAACAGTATCCGGGAGATGTAGGTGTATTTGCAGCCTTTCTCATGAACTTTATAACTCTAAATCCCGGTGAAGCTTTGTGCTTGGGGGCAAATGAACTCCATGCATACGTTTCTGGTGAATGCATCGAGTGCATGGCAACTTCAGACAATGTTGTTCGAGCTGGTCTTACACCAAAGCAAAGGGATGTTCAGACACTTTGTGAAATGCTTACCTACAAGCAGGTAATTGTTGGTTTTTATTTTTTTGCTTATACCATCTCATTCACGCCATTTTACTACATAATCCGCCCATTTAATCTTTCAGTGACTTAGTGAACGTCTCCTAAGGGAATTATTATTTGAGATATGGACTGTAAGGGCTTGAACACATGATGTATATAGTACTTCCAAGATATTATCATTTATTTGTGTAAGCTTGTGTGCTCTTCAGTTCTGAAGCTTCAGCCTTTTTTTTCTCTACAGGGTTGTCCTGAAATTCTAAGGGGTTTCAATGTAGAAGGCACAGATGGTAGTACAAAGAGGTATCGTCCACCATTTGAGGAGTTCGAGGTCGATCATTGCCACCTCTCGGAAGGGAGAACCATCTTATTTCCCTCAATGGCGGGTCCCTCTCTGTTTTTGGTTACTCAGGGAATGGGAACACTAAGAGTGGGTTTCTCAGCCGAAAAGATAAAGGCTGGTGATGTTTTATTTGCCCCGGCCCATTCCAAGCTAAGCATTTCGTCTGACACCCGACTAGAAATCTACCGGGCGGGAGTCAACAGCAAGTTTTTGTGAGTTAACGAAGCGGACGAATTGGTTCGCTGTTTTGTACGTGTTCATATGTTTACTATACACCATTTGTTGTTTTTGTGAAAGAGCTGTTGTATCTAACATGCTATCACAAAAGTATATAGAAATCAGGAAGTTTTTTTTTCCTTTTTTTTTTTTTGTATTCTGAACTTTTGTTCTTAGAAGATATATATATAGGCATGTATTACTTAAACCAGACTTTCTTTGTAGACACGAAAAGTTATACTACTTGGAAAAGCAATGGTTTTATAATGCTATAATTTCGGATATCGTAATTTCTATGGATATTGTAATTTGCAAAGTAAGATTTATCGGAATGTAGCTACTATGATGTACTCTATGTCCTAGCACAAAAGCCTCCAAGGGCGAGGCAAGAGGAAAGCCGTGGCAGCAGACACGGCCTCAATGAAAGATATGAGTGAGCGCTACTCAAAGCACTAATAACATTCCTAACAGCAAATTTAAAGGTTGATAAATGTTCACCAGGCGGTGATAGATAAGTGTTGGGGAAAAACTCGTGAAATCATCTCTTTATCAGCACCTATGTCGTGTATAATGTACGATCTGTCCTTTTCACCACCTATGTCGGGTATAATGTTCGATCTCTATATGCACGGTTCTAAGTCACCAATAAAGTCCAACCAAAGCGATTTAAAAATGGCATGTAAAGTTGTAAACCATCGAAATCAATAATCTGGCATGATCTCTTGATTCGTAGATTTCTTTCAATTGTTGTTGTAAAGATTTCTTTTTTCCGTTTCCTCCTCTCTCCTCTTTGGAACGTCGTCTTCATCTATATATTATTTGGCAATTCAGACATGGTGGAATGTCAGTAGTTTATGAGTTATGACCACATAACATCGAAACATGTCTGAGATACATTAGCTGTTGTTTAATGATATTTCGATGACACATATACAATATCCAAAATATTTGAAATCGTCCACCATTACCATAACATCCTTAATCGCCGGCATACTCCAAACCAGAGCAATCAAAATTTGCTTACACTCCAAAAACGATATTAACCAAATCCGCCTCAAGTTAGGATTGAATCAAAGTAATGCGTTCCTCTAAATCACCACATGGCCATATTCATAATAGAAAAACATTACCTAATCTCAAATGATCTAATCTAAGCAAACCCTGACTGTAACATACATCAATTAATCAGGGCCCAAAATAAATGATTCAAACAAACTCAACTGAGTTGGTCTCCTTTCAGACAGACTGAAACAATAAGACGGGAATTTTGAGACCATTTAACAGCCAAATGTGACCAACTTGTAGAAAAAAACTTTACCATAAAATGGTAACAAAACCCCGCCTATTGTTCAGTCGGAATTGGTCTACCCGAAACAAGAATTTGCCCAACTCAGCCCAATTGTAATGTCCAAATTACCAATGGGCAGTGACGGTCTAAACTTGGGGTTCAGAACAAATTGGAATCATAAAATTAACCGCCTCTACACAAAAAAATTAAACTAAAGAAGGCACGCATATAGCTCAAAAGTTGATGTCATACAAATAGTTCAACCTCAAAATCTCAGGCAAAGAAAGATAATTTCATAAATGTACTTTGTTTCTACTAAGAAATTGAAAATGAAGAACATGCTCAAAACATTGGACAAACACTAAGTCATCCTTGAGGGCAAACCTAAGCTGTCTCGGTGATTGGGTATTCAAAAACGACATCTTTTCCACACAGCTTTCGGTAGACTCCAGAGAATGTCTCCAGCTTGTATTCAGTGTCGTTCCGGGTCTTCGGGTCCAAGTATACCTAATTAGAATCACGTAGAGCAAATGTAAAAAAAGGGCATCAAACAATGTTTCTTAGGTTTCCATAATTAAATCTAATTACAATATTTATTCAATATTATTTTGGGTAGTTTGAATAATCGAATATGGGTAAGTCAGACGATAATGTCATCCTCAGATGGCCTCATACACTAGATTGTCTTATAGAACCCACACTGAAAATAGGCAAGGCAAAATTACCTTCATGATCTTTGAGCCATCAAGGCGATATCTGCAACGCTTGCCAACAATTTCAGCAGGCTGGACAAGATCCTCTAGGATGTTCTCGTGCACTGAGGTAAGAGTACGGGATCTTGGACGCTTAACAGCAGCACCCTTCTTTGGTGGCCTAACGATCCTCCTGGTGGCAATAAAGACAACATCCTATACAAAAAACGGGTCCATAATTATCAAGAGGGGTGGAGCGTCAAGCTTCATTTAAAACGAATTTAAACAAGATCATCGTGAACAGTTAATTAAACAAGTCGACATGAATGCACCATTGTACAGTCTTTATAGTAAAGACAGTAGGAGCCAGAAAAAAAGAAATGGCTTGATGTAACATTGCTCAAACCCAAACGGCGGACAAAAAAAATATAAATTCCAACACCCAATCAAGTAGTATAGTTCTTCATGGTTGGATGTTTGATAGGGAGCAAGTTTAAGTTAGCAAATGACTACAGGATGAAGAGAGAAATTATCACAACAAACCAAGCAATCGGGAACATATCACAATCCCAATAACACTGAATTATATACCTTGCCACTGAACTTCTTCTCAAGCTCCCTAACCAATCTCTGGTGAATCTTACGGAAACCCTTCCTCAGTCTGTATGGCACATGGATGACGACAGCCTTCTTGTTGTTGGAAATATCGACTTGGCTACATTTACAAGTGATACAAAAAATGAGCCTTGTGATAATGAATTGATAAGCTGTTACAAATGCTGAGAGAAAAGTCAGGACTACATACACAGCAGAGTTGATGAACAAATCTTTCAAATCAGGTTTGAGCTCGTTGTTATTAGTCTCCAACTCAAACAAAGTCTGTAGAAAAAAAAAAACATTACAGAGATTATCGGTTTGACATTTTTGGCGGAAACTTAGAGCAAGAGGAATCGGGTTCCAAAGAAACCTCAGATAGATGGCAAGGAGATAAAATATAAGTAACCCTACCTGAGCAACATTTTCCTCAAATTCACTGGTCTCTGCACCCTTGTCCTTTTGAATTTTCCTTGCACCGGTAAACATATTTGCAGCGCTAAAAAACAGTAGAAAAAATAAAAGAACTTCAGCAAAATATGCAGAAAACAGGATCAAATATCAAGTTTAACTCCATCATAAAGAAAACCCTAACAAAAACTTTAATTAACATGTAATGATCATATTAAAAACAAAGTTCCTTCCAGAAAGAATGTCCATCTGCAATTTATCAGTATATAGCTAATCACGAGGCACACCAAAGCGACAATGCCCACAGGGACAAAGCGCAAGTCACTATGAGAAATATTAGGATTCATCACCACTTTTGGGATGTTAAAAAGACTAAAGGTAAAATAAATTTAAGGTAGGTATCATCATTCCAGACCGCTTATACTAGTATCTAACTAACCTTCCGCTCAAAGGCACACTTTCTAAAACTAAGCTCATTTGTATCTTCAACAAATCAGATTACAGGTAGACAATCAGTGAACACAGCTTCACTGAATGTTCGAAAAACAGCGCAATATATTCCCAATCAAACCAAACCAATGTACCAATTGACAGTTACACACATGTCAGATTAAACGTAAAAGTATTGCAAGAAAACGATAAAATAAGCAGACGAGACTCATTTCAAAGATGTAATTTGAACAAAAACCTGGAAAAATGAAATCAATGGAGGGAGAATTATATCATATTATCTATACCCTCCACCCCAAACATTTGTTTAACTTTGATTAAAATACGTCTCCCAAAGAATAAAAAAGTAAACAAATGATTGGGAAGGATCGATTAATAACTACTTTGTCACATGAGTAAACAACTACTTGTGTGTGTAAAAGAACATACAAAATAAATCAATATCATCATATTTCATACGGAGTATAAAAATTTCACCCAACAATATTAAATCAACCATTAAAAAAAATCAAAGCTTTATGACATCACAAAAACGAACACTAAAATTAACATTAAATCAACTAAAAATCAAATAATGAAGATAAAACAATAACATTACATAAACAAATGTTGAGAAAACATTTGTGTGTGTATGTATATATCAACATTATACCATTAAAAAAGTAAACAAAACAAATCAATATTATCATATTTCATATAGAAATTTCACCTAACAAAATTTACTCAACCATTTAAAAAAAATCAAAGCTTTATGACATCACAAATCGAACACTAAACCAATAAAAGAGATACTCAGAAAATTAACATTAAATCAATTAAAAATCAAATAATGAAGATAAATCAACAACATTATATTAAGAAAAGTTCAGAAAACATATTTATATTCAATGAAACTAGAAATCCAGGAAAAGTAAATGATAATAGAAGAAAATAAAAGAAACCCAGATGAAGAAACATAGAAGTAAAGAAAACCCATGAAGGAAATTTAAAACGATGTCGTTTAGGATAAAGCTTTACCTGCTAGAAATGAGATGTGAAGGGGAGAGAAAAACCCTGATATTGCTGCTGCTGCTACAAAGTGAGAAGTGTGAGGGTTTGAGAATCATGAGTCTTATTTATCGATTCATGGGTTGGGTTTACTAGTGGGCTTTCAGGCCCATTAAATAATTTTATTTCTTGTGTTTTAGCTTTGTGTTTTTCATGGATGTTTGGCCCATTCAAATTCCCAACCTAGCCAAACGTATTTTTGAAAGTGATGATCGGGTTATTCGTCTTAATTTAAAACGAGTCAAATATATTCATATGGGATACATAAGGCAGGTGCAAAAGGTATGAGAAAAAGCAAAACATTTTGTCTCATATGTCCATGGGTATGACATTTGATTGCTTTTAAATTCACGGATATACCAGTCTTGAGAGTGAAACTGATTTTTTTGCTCAACCGTTCTTCCACTCACCTACACAAACCAACCCACAAGTCCACAACCCTCCCACCACCATTATTATCACCCAACAACATTAACAACATAGGTCGTACTCAAAGTCACATCAAATTGATCTTTGAAGAAATTTACTTATCAATACCTATATATGAGTGTCCCATATGGACGAAAGAAATGAGAGTTTACCGATTTATAATCTAACGGGTTATGCCCTTTATATCCAGTTGGTTTTACCGAGAAACCTTATTGGCCTTATAAAACGGACTCTCTTTTCTATTTGAGTGTGGCCCAAGACCGTTTGCATGACTTAGCAATCTTGTAAGGAGCTTGACGGAAAAAAGTCATTTATGGACTACATGACTTCTTTTATGTAAAGAAAATAAAGTTGTAATGAATGACAGTATACTAAGATTTGTGGGACTCTTCTTCATCATTTTTACATATTGCTACGCTATGATTCAACCTACAACAATTTCAAGGAAACTCAATTTCTTGTTAAAGAGGAACTTATCCGTCTTAAATGTAAAACATACCAAATAGGATCGATGAGACAAAATTCAATTAATACAGTTCGAATGATACTTGTTGTGAAATGCAGAAATGGTTAGAATTCTTAGAAACACGTTATTTAGATGAAGTGTGTAGTTAACTGGGGCGCTCGCCCTTACTACATTTGAAACTGTTAGTTAAAATTTCGGAATTTTTTCAAAGTTACCTTATACAATTACCCTTTCACCTCCGTTGACTTCAATTCAAATCCTGACTAATATCTCACTAATATGCAACATTACACAGTAGTCATCGACATATGAAGTACTCCATATGGATGGTCTGACAATTTGATTCTTAATTGGTTTACGATATTTTTTATGAATGATTGTCGGTTTAGCAGCTCTAACCATACATTAAAAAAATTCACTGCATAATTGGGCTGGATGCCTTTCAGGGCGTGTGAAAATAGAATCATAGGCTGCATCAAAGACCTGTCTCGTATAAAAAAAGATTCTGAAGACATTCGACTGCCTGATCCTCGTTCTGTACAGAGGTTTCCTGTGATTTGCAGGTTGGTTAAAGTGAGAGCGACGTGGAAAAGTTCAACTAGAGATGTGCTGTTTTCCGCTGTCGACACTAGAAACTCAAATAACTAGGCATGTTCCCATTTACTTGACGACTCATGTGATCCTGTCTAATCTTACCCGACACTCATGTTTGGAGGTGTTGCAGGTTTGCATGTTCCAACAGTTGCATTTCTCCGCAACTGAGCCATTTTACTCAGATACAGAGCTATTGTAGACGATTTGACGAGGAGCTTATACAGTTATACACGTTAAATGTATTACTGTGGTATAAACATCACATTTAAGAGCTAGAATACGGAAATGAAATGCAAAGCGTGGATGAACATAGAGAACTCCGATAAATAAGCAAAGAGTAGAATACTCTATATTACATTCCATTAATCCGAGAAATGAACGAATTGAAATAAAACAGAATTGGGAACGAAAATATGAAAATATCCAACAAACATTAGGAATAGAAAATCATAAACATATATAATTGGAAAGCTTCTTATTCAGGTTTGTAGGCAATGAAACTGATGCACTGGACTTGATGCTTGTTGTCGAATCCGATGATCCTGATGTGGGCATCAGGGTAAGCGTTCTTGCACTCGACGACCTCAGCTGCAACTTGGGAATCGTCAGTGCAACCGAACATGGGTAGCTTCCACATTGTCCAGTACCTTCCATCATAGTATCCTGGGAACTGGTTGTTTGCACGATATACAAACGCGGTCTGCCACGTAAACATCATTATTGTTAGTGATACATTAAAGATTAGACATGAATATATTTTCTTTTATGTATTAGACGGAAATTGAAAGATTCTTTTAACTTGTGAATAATGTCCAAAATAGACAAGTGTAGTGTAGAGTTGAATGGAGGGAGTATATGCTACGAGAAATATGTATAAAACTCAAATTTATGGGTTGAATAATAATCAGTCTGACAGAGTACTACTGAATGTCACAAAATCCCACTTTTAGTTTATATATTGTGGTGATTTAAAAGTAAAATTTGTGGTATCATCTTTTCACTTACAAGTTATAACAAACTAAGACAGAGATGCAAGGTCAACACATATAGAGGTCAAGGCACATGGTTATCTTCCTCCTTACTTTGGTTACTTGTATATCCAAAAATCATCAAGGAAGCGCCAAATTGCTTATCCTGAGAGGATTCAATAAAGGACGAATGCAAGAGACACAGTGCTCACGGTGTTTTTACATCACAAGTTCCACTGTATCCAAGACATAATTTACTTGATTTATGATCAAGATTGATCAGCTCTGGCAAATTACTCTAGCTGTATTGAGCAGTAGTAAAGATTGTTAGTTTTCACAGACAACAACGAAGAAGCAAGTAGACATATTACAAGGTGCATCATCACGTCTTATGTTTCTGTTTTAGGTGAATACAACTTAAATTGATGTGATATGTGAGGAGGCATTTGTGTGTACGGTTAGAAGTAATAGATCAGTAAGATCACCAGGATACTAACAAGGTACAGGACAATGTGGAAGCCCCTCATGTTCGGCTGCCCCGACTGTTGCTCAAGTTAACGTTAGGTAGATAATATCATAGATTAATACACAATACTTGTACAGTGATAGCTGTTGAACGATTACCAGGTCATCTTTAAGTGTCAAGGAATCCGTCATTGGCTAATTGGTCGCCCTACTGAAGTAGAGCATCAACTTGGCTGACCCTGAGTGCATTACTCCCTCAACCTTAAAATATACTAGTACTAATATTGTAATCGAAGGCTAACCCTGATGCTTACATCATCATCGGCTTCTAAAACTAGCGTTAGTCTAGTGCATCAGTTAAAAACCTACTTAGAAAGATTCTTCAATTATGTTGTTGATCATCAGTTCGACAACAAGCTTCAACATTTTTTTAATAATAAGTTGCCATGCTGCTACATAAAACCATCAATTCAATGTCAAAATAAATAATATTACTAGGAATATGCAAAACCAGGCGAATATAACAAGGACTAGTTCATATACTCCGTATAAATTAGGGACTAAATCATGATTGATGCAATGATGCACAATGCATGGTTGGGCTCTCTACTTCTACAACTCGTACAGCTTCTCATATTCTAAAAGGCGAAATCAGACTCTCAACATAATCTTCTACCTCATTAAGAGGTAAAAAATATCGAAGAATTTTCCCTTGTTCTATGTTTTCTTCGTCTTCTTCTTGAGGTGGTAATTGACATAGATTGTCAACTACCTTCAACTGCCTCAGATGATTTACGAACAATTTACCTGTCGTAGAAAAATACACCACGCTAACATCTTCATGAACCTTGGAATAGACTTTTTCCCAGGACCCCAGTCATAATCCAAACATCAAGACAACCCATACATAAAGTCGTATGCAGTGCAAGGTGGCCTTTCACATTGAACAAATCGACAATCCCGCCTTGATATGCAACATGCATCCTTGGCTTTACCTCCCACTTACAATACATACTGACGGAAATCAGTATGTATTCTCATATCAAACTATATTAGCCTCTGTCATGGTCTAGTATGCTTTTATTTCGAAACACTGAGTACCATCAAATTGTTTGTATTGAACCCAGCTACTGGTCAGCGACTCCAAATTCTTTCCCCTGGTGATGAAGATTTCCAATAGGCTTTGTATTGGTTTTGTTATGTATCATCTGTGGACGACTACAAGATGGTTGCGTTCTAATAGAATATAACTACAAGATATTGAGATGGTTCATCTATCATGGTATCAGAGCCAAAGTGACCGAAGGTCGCGTGTTCAAACCCCGGCAGCCCCCAATATCTCACAAACTCACCAAGTGGAAAAACCCGCACATGGTATGAGAGGCATGTGCACTAACCACTCTTCAAGCCCAATAGGCATTCGAGTGAGGGAGCATAATATAATATAACTATAATATATGAGCCTCAACCATCACCTTAAGGTTTTGGTTGAGATGGTTCATCTATCACGTTCAACCCTTAGGCTCGTGTTTTTTGGTCCTTCTCGTGGAAGGCTGGAATATGGAAAAGAATTCACATATACGAGGCCGGTGCCCGCTTTTTGAGGGGTGGTCGACCAGCGTTGGTCAATGATAGCCTATACTGGCCTCTCAATTTATATCCATTACCCCACTCGAATGCCGGCACTGACATTGTTGAGATAAATTTAGTTAGTGAAAAGTGGGAGGTAAAGCCAAGGATGCATTTTGCATATCAAGGTGGGAGTGTCGACTTGTTCAATTTGAAAGGCCACCTTGCACTGCATACAACTTCTTCTATGGATTGTCTTGATATTTGGATTTTGAGACGGAATAATGACTGGAGCTCCTGGGAAAAAATCTATTTCAAGGTTCATGAAGATGTTAGCTTAGTGTATTTTTCTACGACAGATAAATTGTTCGTAGATCATCTGAGGCGGTTGAAGGTAGTTGATAATCTTTGTCAATTACCGCCTCAAGAAGAAGACGAAGAAAGTAATGAGCATGGGAAAATTCTTCGAGATTCTTTACCTTTTGATGAGGTTGAAGACTATGTTGAGAATCTGATTTCGCCTTTTAGAATATGATAAGTTCATGATTTTATGTGGCAACATGTCGACTTATTATTGTATAAGTGTTGTGATACAAATGTTGAAGCTTGTTGTCGAACCCGATGATTATTAGCATAAGTGTCGACTTATTATTTTATGCCAGCCAAGTTTGGCATGCTGTCACTGTGTAAGTATATTGATCATTTTAAACATGTATTGTGTATTAATCTTTGTTATCAAATTGACGTTAACTTCAGCAAGCACCGGGCAGCCGAACATGAAGAGCTTCCACATTTTCATGTACCTTCCGTCGTAGTATCCTGGTGACCTATTAGTTCTAACGGTAGATCATCATCAAATTAGATCCGTGATGGCCTGGGCTAATTAATGCCTTACGTTTGCCATTTCTTGCCCCCTTTCGTTATTGACCCTAAATCTTGTCTCAACTTATTATTAGCTTACTCATATTCTGTGTTTTCATCTCATATACCTTGATTATTATTGTCGCTTATTGTGTTCATTTGTTTGCGTATTCCCATTATTGTTTTTACTTCTTCTCGTTGTTTATTATCGTCTTTCGTCTTATTTAGAAGAAGGTGGTGTTCAAGCATTCGGCTGATTGAGATTTTATAAGAGAAAATAGTGTGCTAGCTCGCCCTTGTTTTATTTTGTTTTGTACTTGCTTAGCAATTAACTGGTAATAAAACTTTGTGAAATGCATGAATCTTATATGTAAATGTTTAATTCAGTTTGTTGCAATTTCAGGATAGAAATGGAAATCATGATAAATGAGTATGTCCAAGATTGTAAAATTGGGTCTTAGAGTTATCAAAGGTGGTGACTGGTGAGCTATATATCAATGCACTTTTTCTTATTGCTGGCGTAGTAGCCTAATTTTTTATGTGCTATTTCTGTCTTCAATTGACAGGTTCTATAACAGAGTAGCATAAATGGGATAAATTATGTAAGTAAGTTTTTTTTTTTCATCTTTATCATATGTTGTTACTATCTTTATTTCAGACAATAAATGAATCGCAAAATTTGATATTTTATACTCCCTCCTATTCAGGATAATATTCCCCATTGAAGGATGTAACAAAAATTACGGAAAGTTAATTAAATAAGGTAAAGTATTGTGGTAGGGTGAGGAGATTGGAGAGAGGGAATGTATTGTGGGGTATTATTGTGGGTGAGATGATTAAAATAAGATAAAATATGAGTATTGTGGGGTATTACTGTGGGAAGATGTGATTAAAATAAGTATAAAAGTTTACTAAATAAGGAAATAGGGAAGGTATTTTGAATAAATGAAAAGGGAAAGAGGGAAGGTTATTATGAATATGAGGGAGTATTTAAGACTCCGTTTAGACTCTCGTTTTTTTCAAATCGTGAATTTAGGGTTTTAAAGACGACAATGGTGACAGGCGACGAGTGTGGCTCGTTTTCTCTTTTATTTGGGGTTAGTCAACAAATGGGCTAGCCAATACATGCTGATGGGGTTCGCTTGGCGTTATTAGGTTACTTGCTTGACTATGTTATATTTCAGTGTTGTTGTCGTGTGAGGTTGTGTGAGGTTCGTTTAGTCCCTTCAAGTTACCTGCTCTAATTTGGCCACAGTTTGTCCTCACAAGGACTTTTTTTCATGTAAATCAGAGTTGCGGTTGCTGGGTCGCGGTTTGAGTGACCATAGTAACAACCCAAACTCCAAACCCGAATTCCATCATCATCATCAATCAAACAAATAACATATAGTATCTCATCACATCAATCAACATAAACAAATACTGAGTAAGGAAACCCTATCTTATTGACAATTTCGCAAAGAACAACGACTACTCAAAATCTTTCTTCTACGAATTCCCATCCTAATCAAACAATAATCATGCAATCAATACCAACACATTCCCCTTTTCCCTCAATTCAAGTAGGGTTTAAAAACAATACAAATAAATCACAAAGTAGAGATGCTTACCAAGCAAGCAACACAGTAGCGAGAGATCGGATCCAACACGAGATGATTAAGGATGTTTTTGAGGAATTAGAGAGAGCTTTTGAGATGAAATAGGGTTTGCTTGTGAAACGTAATTTGTAATTATGAATCCTAACTCCTCTTATTAATCCTTAATCAACCGTCCAACTACTCCTCGAAACTCGTCGTACTCGGTCGAGTGCACTTCACACTTGGCCGAGCACACAAGATCAGAACTCTAATTAAATGACATACAAAATAAACGACTCGGCCGAATACACTCCACTCGATCGAGTAAGCTCTACTCAACCGAGTACAAGTACTCAGAATACGGAGTATTACAACCATACTCTATGCCTTTCAACTAGCATTGATTTTTTCCTAGCTTAGACTTTACTGATGCTTTGATAGTTTGTGCGAGATTGCGAATTTTCACATTCTTGTCTCGCTTTTGAATGCTTGCTCTTTCGATTTTAATGTCCCAATTATTTACTTACCTTTTTATTTTTTGAGAGGAATATTTTAAATAAAAATAAACAAATGATGGTGAAAAAGGTCGTACTCGTAAAAGTAATATACACAAGTGCACCTGGGTTATATGTGTTCTTATAAGAACAACTTGTATACTTACAAAAACACTCGTGTTGAACTATGTTTGAGTTCAATGAGAATTTGTGGTTTAAGTTACCACTTATTAGTAGCTATGATACTGTTTTTAAAGGTCAGGTTTATGATGTTGGTTGTATAATATCTAAATATCTCAATACAAGAATTCTCGTTTCGGGCGACTGTAAGAATTGAAGACGACTGATTACAGTAGTCGACCAATTGACAACTGAAATAAAATTCGGGCGACTGACTAAAAATCAAAAACCTAATTTCTCTATCTTTTCTATATTCTTGATACCTAAACCGTCTTCAATCTTCTTAAAAATTTCCGAGTATGAATAATAATTCGAGCAAGAGCAGGTATTTAATGAAAGATTTTTTTTAAAATAATGCTTAGAATGTTTCGATTATGATACCCAAACTCTTTCTTTTATTTATGTCGAAAATATGTATTGCGAATATGGTTCAACAACCAATACTTTATTTTTTAACATTATTTTAAAAAAAGCTTTCGGGGAAATGAGAGTGGTAAATTCGTCGATCCCATGCTGCAATGAATAAAATATGTATTGTGAAAATCAAGATCCGTATAAAATGGGACACTTAATTGGACAAGATTAAGATGAACAGTTAGCAAATTAAATTTAGCAGGGATATAAAAGCAAGGCTGTGGTCATAATAAATAATGATCAAAACCAAAAATAAAAACAGAAACAAAAACAGAAGTTTTCTTCCTATTTCAAATAAACAAACAACGGTAAAAATAAAATAAAAAAAATAAAGAAACAAAACCATCTCTCTCTTTCTCCCCTTCTTTCACCCCAGCTTTGACGCTAGGGGTGAACAAAAAGTGGTCCAGATCGGCGAACCGGACCGACCCGGACCGGCCGGTCCGGTCTAGTCCGGATACATACCGGTCCGGTCTAGTCCGGATACATACCGGTCCAGTCTTCGGGTCCCAAAAAATATGGTGACCGGTCTCCGGTCCGATCCACATTTAAAAAAAATTAAATTTTCCCTTTTAACGTATAACTGGTCCGGTCCAAACCCGGAAAAAATCGGACCTTAAGGGTTCCGGTCCGGTCTGGTCCGGGTCCCCTCTTAAAGTCTTAGCCGGTCCGGTCTCCGGTCTTGGAAAAAAAGGGTATCCCGTCCACGGGTCCAATCGGTCCGGTCTGATTTTGGACCGGTGAACACCTCTACTTGACGCCATTGTTATACTCAAAAAAAGCTACTAATCTTCACTAAATTACTACTCCAAAACCACTCCAATCTTGCGAAATCACTCCAATCTTTCAAAAACACTTCAATCGTGATAAAAATTTCGGCAATGGTGATTATAACCGAAATAACAGACGAATTTGAAGAGGTAGAAATTTTGCCAAAACTGACAGGAAAAACCGTCGGTCAAATTCGAATCGTTTCGATAAAACTAAATTGGGTTTTGTCTTCAAAAGATTTTATTAGAAGACACCTTGAAAATTAATTTGGATAATTGATGAATTTGAAAACAAGGATGACTTATTATATGACGGAAAGGAAGCGATTCAAATGAGGTTACCGATGGATTACAAAGACTGGTTAAAAATAGATTCCGTGAGGGGATTAGTTTGTTTTTATGGATAGATAAAGGTTTGTTTTACGTCTTGAATCCCTTGCTAAAGAAGTAAACAACTTTTGGGATGGCGGGTTTGGGTATTGTGCTAAGGATGACGATTTTAAGATCATTTTTGTATCCCTCCGTTGCGATTTCCATGTCTTATCAATGAAAACTGGGTATTGGTGTAAATTTTCCCTAGACGAGTCGATTTTGGAATTTTTTTTCTTAAGTAGGGTTTAATGACACACTAGTTTTAAACCCGTGCAAAAAAATTCACGGGTCGCAATAACATGCGTTTTTATTGGATATATGAGCTTGTAGTTGGGTGTTTTTCTATATTCACTATTATTTTGTCGATCAGATTCTATTTTAGTATACTTAAAGTGAATTTTTTCAGTGTCACTTTAATTTCAATGTCTTTCGAATATCCAAACTCAAAGATAATAATATTATGATTTGTTCCACACTTCAATGTCACTTTAACTTCAATGTCGATCGGATTCTATTTTACGATTTGTTCCGTGGCAAATAATTTTTTTAGCCACGACATACATCTTGTTCGTGACAATGCATTTGCTTAGCCACAAATTAACAAACATCGTGGCGAAATCTCTCAAGACTTAATCAAGATATATTTATGTTAAGTAAAACGTAAACCTTATTTTTTTTAAAAAAAAAAATACAAATGTTGAATGAAATTTAGACAAATATAGAAATTATCAATGTATATTTAGACATAAAATTTTGAAAATACTTGATTATTTAATAAAAATTTGGTATTCTTTTATTTTATCTAATAAGATTGTAACTTTTGTAAAATTACATACAAAATTTGGTATTGTTTTTTTTATTATTATTACAAATCAGAATTTTTTTTAATTGTTTTATTTCATAACAAGGATAATTTCAAAATTTATCTAAATAAATATTTATGTTTATGAAAATTGTTAATTTATGCGACTTTGTTTTATTAATTTTGATTTAAAATTTATAATCTTGAAAAATATTCATAAAAGGGTTAATCACGTTTAAAAATATAGTATATCAAATTATATAAGTTAGTTATTTATTAATTCTAATTTAGAAATCAAAATCTAATATATTATGAAACTATTTTATTTAAAAACTGATATATAACTTTATTTTTAAGATTTTTATTTAAAAAAAAAGAGTTGAAATTTACTTTGTGAAAAAAAAAAATTGGTTAATGTTTTCCAAAAAAATGAGAATTAGATAAAAAAAATGATTAAATAGAATAAATACGCTAAAAAAAAGAAAGCAAAAGATAATCTTTAACAAATTAATAAATCAATAAAGAAAAAAAATATTTTGAAAATAAGCGATCACGGGATAAAATAAGATAGAGATTATAGTAATTTAAAATAAGTTATAAATAATATAAAAAATTTGAATAAAGAATCGATGAAGTATTATAAGAAATCATTTTAGAAAATAGTAAGTTCAAAATTACTTTCTTTTATAATTTTCTTTTTCCTAAAATTACTCACTTATAAATTCTTATCAAATAACTCGTATAAAATACAGTTTAATCAAAAATTGATTCCAAATGCAATTCAGGTGTTTATAAGAAGTATTTATAGAAACTGAATTTTAAAAAAGGTTAATTTCTTATTTACGCTTTACAAAAATGAAAAAAAAATAAGAAATATTATTGTACAACAAATTTTTTATATTTTTTTTGGTATAAAGTCACCACTTTTTTTTATTAACAGTTGTACAATAGGATTTTTTATTTTTTATTTTTAATAAAAGTGTAATTTCTCACGTCTTTCTCGTCGTATGTACGGCGGTTATAGAAATTAATTTGCGTAGGAAAAAATGAAAAGATTGGTAAAAGAGAAAATAAAACTAGAATGTCGCTAAATTACGGAAAAAAAGGATAACATGATTAAATTACCTTCTTGAGAAAATATTTTTGTCAATTTCGGCAAAAAATGACTCAAAATCATTAACCGGGAAGTCAACATCAAAAACTGAAGTGTTTTGACAAAATAATGTGTTTTTTTAGCAAAAATATGTAAATCAAGTATCACTTCCATCTTGCTCCAAACTGTGGAATGGTGATGATTGGATTCATTTAAACTTTCCTTCCCACCTTGTCGACCGTAAAGTGTGTGTAGGACATATGACTAGTAGCGAAAGTGACTAAGACGGAATTGAAGAGTAATTATGAGAAACTTATCTTAATAGTCGTGGCGTGAGAAGTATCACTGCCCTAAAGTTGAAATTGCCCCGTTATGTACACTCGGACTCATGGCATTCAACCCCCAGGGATACACGACTTTCGAACCTTCGGTGTACACGATGGATCGAATTGAGAATGAACCAGCACAATGCCCAAAAGATATACGAAGTAATATTATAGAACATAGAACATAGAACATAAAGGTATTATATAATAAGTTTTAGAAGAAAACGGTAAGTCTCGATTTCGGTTGTGTGTTTTTGGCCAAAAAGAAAGACTCCCTTTTTAATATAATTAAGAGGTATGTAATTTAGGAGGGTAAAATTTTAATGGAGGGGATAAAGGGAGTGAGATCAGGAATTTTGAACAAAGTTACAATATTTCCCTATTTACAATGTAAAAGTACTTAATACTCATTCTTTTGAAGCATAATGTTCCAACAATCCCCCACATGATTCAAAAGAACACATGGAAATGAGAAGATGGATAATATTTTGAGCAAGGAGTTTGAGTTTTCAAGTGGCAATGTCTTATGGACTTGAATTGACACCCAACGCATACAAGTGATACAACCGTATTCTACAAACATTTCAGGTGGACTAAAGCCTTGAACCTTCAATGGAGGTTGTAGACACGACTGCGCATTTACCTCAAGACTCAAATCTGGAAGCATTCTCGCAAAACCATATGCACTCACATGGTAGCACTGTTAATATGTATTTTGCCCCACACATTTCCTGGGTACTTCATGAACGCTCTAGAGGTCCACAAGCCATTAAACCTCGACAAGGGATTGGGCAAATCAAGCACCCCCACATTCACATAGGTAAGTTCATCAGGTTTGACTGTCACAAACCACCTCTTAGGCTATGAACTTATTAAGAGCAAATTGCTCAACCTTACACACATGACAGTATACACAATATGCACATGTATAACTTGTAAAACATGATTAAACATACCGGATATCATAATAGAAGGAAGGGTAATGGTACGTAAAGCTCGAGATTCATATGACTTCGTTTGACCCATTGAACTTAGAAGTACTAAGACGGGTGTCCATCACATTTCACTCCTTGAGAGGCTTGTAACCCATTCCTTACGCTAACGTTAGCAACACTTACAACAATGGCCATTGATGAAAGGATTTCATCATCCTCTAATTTTTTAACATGCTTACGCACATCGATCGATGATCATCGTATTACAATGCCTCAACAATTGGCAATTAGCTACCTCATTGTAGCTCTTTCCTAGAAGTATAATTAATATGATGGAGCTCGCTCTCTCCCCCACACTGAACATCTATTGACAGGCCTCTTCGACATTGACTCATTTACCTGACAGTTCAACATTTCATGTTCGGATTCCGTTGTATTTACCATACAGTGCAATAATATATCTCAATGATACTAGTGACACAAGATTATTTTCATGATTACATCATTATGAACACCTCAAAAATAATTCTTAATATAAGATTCATTTGTGCAACAATGCATCCCTTGTGCAACTGCGTCCTTGTAGTATACCACACTATGTTATATTATAAATTTCATATCTTTCATCATACGGTTTAAACTTGTCTTTGAATTTCACTAAAAGGTCTAGCATACCCAGAAGGGATTGAATTGCTTTATACAGAAACCCCATTGACTTTAACATGAAACTTAAAACGATAAGTCATTGTATTTTTTAAGAGTAACGAAGCCTTAATTGTCCCAATTTTCATTAGTCACTCTGACTTGCATCCCACTAAGTTATATTTTCACACATGAATGAATTACTTGACGATGACATTCACAATAATTTTGTACATCACATACACAATAATTACAGTTATGCGATCTCAGATGCCACCATGTTTGAGTTACACATTTGTTTGACAATGATCATAAGTACATATAAATCTTATAAATTCTCAATAGCTTATTCACATATATGTCATCTCATTGGTCGTCTCACACATCATTAAAACTTCGACACATAGTCGTGATTTTCATCTATATAAAATCAGTTCAAGCTCTATTTGTCTCAACGCAAAGTAAAATCATAATAATCACATGTCATCCACATGAGCCTTAATAAGCGCTATTATGAACCCTTCTTCGCATATACACATTTATTACACACGAATCAAATAAACGAGTTGGGTATCATTTATTTACTAATGATCTTAACTCACGTGTTAAATATTACTATAATAAAATTTGTAAGCAAAATATATTTATAATACACACACACTATAACAAATTTTGTGTAACCATATGTATACGATTTATGTACAAAACTAGGAACAAACCAATAAAGTTGCAATCGTCTTGTTATGAGATTTTTTACACTAATATCTTTGACTTTGTATATCCTTAGGCTAACTTCTCCAAACCATATGTCTCATTCTTAATTTAGGCACAACGAAACATAGTTGAATGTGTTACAAGGCCAACAAGTCGTCAAATGCAACAATCTTCTCATAAATCAATAAATTTAAAACCAAACTCAACAGCACACACTTTTGAGTTTCAATCGTCCGTTACTCATACTTCACGGGCTCGCGGTTATATCACCTTCTAATGTGGTGTACTAATTTTTATATAGACTATAGAGCATCTGATATCATTTTCATGGACTATATCATGGAACAATGAACAACAACTTTATTGCTTAACATGAAGCTTATCTGGACTTTAGAATTTTATCATGATTTTAAATAACTAGCAGATACTTACACTACAAGAAAACAACATTCAGGCGACTGATATTGGCGACTAATTTCAGTCGCTAAAATGAGTTTGGCGACTGATTTACCAGTCGCAGTCATTAGTCGCCAAATAAAATTCGGGCGACTAATTTCAGTCGCCAAATTTGGCGACTGAAAAAAGCGTCGCCAAAATGGTGAAATGGCGACTGAAAGCAGTAGCCCAAATTGGCGACTGATAAGTGTTGTAGTCGCCAAATTGGCGAATGAAATCAGTCGCCAATTTGGCGACTACTACAGCCATCAGTCGCCAATTTGGGCGACTGCTTTCAGTCGCCAAAAGGCCTTTTATTTTGCAAAAATACAGGGGGTTTAGCGACTGAAAGTAGTCGCCAAATGAACATTTCAGTCGCCAAAAAACCTATGATATTGCAAGAAAAATTCTGTTTTCATCCTGCCATTTCGTTACCATACCAAACCTGCAAGTATACTAGAAAACAACCATAATTTCAGACAATTACAACAACACGATGTGAAACCAACATCCTCATATAGATCAAGAAAATTGTTTCAAGTTTACAAATCTTCTTAAATGTTAACAAACCAAGTTTAAACAAGTACAAGTCACAAGTTTCTAAACTAATATCAGAAGCCAAGGGTCATATTGGGTTCGGCTTGCATACCACCACCTCCATTGCCTTCATCATAATCTCGCCGAAAGGGAGGCGGACCTTGGTTGCAGTTGTCGAACCTGCTTTCCCAAGCCTTGAACTTTTCTTTCATTATCCTTAATTCCTCATCCCTTTCCGCGTTTTTTCTTCTTTCTTCGTTGAGTTTGGCTTGGAGTTTTCCCACGACTCCCGGCTCGTAGGTTTGTTTTGAGCTGGATGACATTCTTCCCCTTGGAGTTTCGTAAAATACGTCCTTTGCCGACCCAATCCCGTAGACATTCCCCTTGTTGAAACCCTTTACCAAGTCGAACAATATCTCGTTATCGGACTTGTCGGGTTGCCTAACTTTCTCGGCCAAAAAGGAATCCTACAAAATATAAACATTGTTATTGTAAAAATCCAATATGGTTTGAAACTTATTATAAAAATCCAAAAATGGTTTGAAACTTACATATAATTCCTTATCTTTTGGTTTTATCCAATATCTTCTATTGTCTTGGAGTCGGGAATGGGTGTCAAGGAAGAGCTCCGGAGCCGTGGGCGTGTTAGCTTTTTTCTTCTTA